>JASCZI010211615.1:56188-84836 GCA_036250425.1 Stylosanthes scabra | reverse complement strand
ATATTATTGTCATTTATATTTGATCATTTAAATTGAATTGTAAAGTAGCTTCGTAAGTACTTAAGGAGTGGTTTAAGTCCGATTGGTGAAATACTAATTCAATTTATTTGAAACAAGCACTTTAAATTTGTGGACTTACTTGTAAGTACTTAAGGAGTGGCTTAAGTCCTAACTTACTACAAATTTAATTTACTTGAGTCTTTTATATTCAAGTTATTTATATTTCCACGAAAATTTATCATTGTTGTTTATATACTCAATTCACCCCCCTCTTGAGTATTGAATATAACGTGCTTATCGACTAACACGTTGATCCCACTATAATCATTGCTACCGTCACTATCTTTGTAATCTTCCTCTTCTTCCTCATTTTCTTCTATTTTCCCTTTTTCTTCCTCCTCCTCCACTATTACATTGTTGATGATGTTGTTGTTGCTGCTATTGTTGTTGCATTTAATGATGAAAATTTGAATTGGATTTTCATGAAAAACAGAAAAGAATTTTCATATAAAACACAAATAGATATTTATAAAAACTGAATTGAATTTTCACAAAAACAGAAATGGATTTTCATGAAAAATGGAAACGCATTTTCATGTAAAAACTGAATTGAATTTTCACGAAAACATAAACGAATTTTCTTTTCTTTTCTTCTTCTTCATCCTCCTCCTCTTCATCTTCCTGCTTCTTCTCTGCATTCCTCCTCATCCTCCTCCTCTGTGTTATATTTCTTTTTCTTCATATTCTTCTCCAATTTCAATGTTGTTATCATCTTCTTCTTCTTCTTCTCATCATCGTCCTCTCCTGTTTTGTTCATTTTCTTCCTCTCCTTTTTCCTCAAAGTATTATTTTTCTTTCTTTTTCTTCTTCTTTTTCTCTATTGTGAATGACATCATGATCGTCGTCATTCTTCTCCCCAATTTTGTCGTCATCGCTACTATCATCATTGTTATCACTATTGTCATTATTTTCACCGTTGTCGTCATCGTCTTCTTCTTTTACAGATGAGAAGAGAAAACGCGCTAATAAAAGCAGAAAACACACGCACAAGTGTATGGAATTTGATTGGATTTAATTGTCAAAATCACATTGTAAAAATTATTAAATAATTTGATATATTTAATTAAATTATAATTTAATAATTTAAAGTAATAATTTATCTAAATTTTTATTATATTTTATATTTTAATATATTTTATATTAATGATTGACATGGTGGTTATTTTTTATATACACCTAATGTATATATTAAAAAAATTATGGCTAGTAAAAAAAAATTGAATTAAAGAAATTTAGTTTAATTGGTCCTTGAATGACAAGTCTTGAAGTTTGTCAGGTGGACAAAATAGTTCAGTTTTCTTGAGTTTACTCATGCAAGAAAAAAGTATGTGTCAATTCTTTTTTCCTATTTATTTAAAGAATTTAATTTTTATGCATAAGTATAAAAGAGTTTTACACACATATCCATTCAGATATTATTACATCATCAAAAGTAATTAATTTTTAAGTTTATTATTTTTAAAGTCAAATAAATGCATGAATCTGATTTGATGACTATGTAAAACTCTTTACACTGTTAGTGCATCAAAATTAAACTCTTATTTAAATGCTTATACTTTTAACTAAGATTAATTAAGAGATTTTTAATAGTTTTAATCATTACATTTAAAAGAAAAAACGGCTACATTACATTATCACTCCAAATCAAATACTAATCAACCATTTATAATAATACAAAATAACTTTATATTATATTAATAATTAATTTTTATAAACAATCTATTAATTTGTTCTTATTCACGGAGCTAGAGTTTTTTTTTTCTTTTCTTTTCTTTTTTATGATTTGGGGCCGCTAATCAAGCAATTAAATGCTCGCATATAAGAGAAGTTGTAATATGGTTGGTAGTATATTAAATACTATCCAGGATTTAACAACTTAAATAAAGATGCAAGTGATTTGCAAATTGCACATACATATCATAAGAAAAAAAATTGTCTAATACTTGACGCACCTTTTTCTGTTTTGAAATAAATTTTTTAAGTAGATAAATATAAGTTGTTGTATCGTTCGAGAATTTTGAATTGCCACTTGCCAGATTGTTTGACAATTCATTCAGAAAGGTAGGAAACACTGTGCTCTGATCTTTGTCTAATTGTCTCTCCATTTTGTTTTGTAAATCAGATATAGCAAACAGTCTTGGTTCTTCAAAAATAGAATTAACATTTATTTTATTCAAAAAATTTAAACTAAATATCAAATATCACGTATTAACTGACTTTATAAACCAACCAAAAGTCCAGAACCCTTTTTATTAGCGTTTATTTTTTTGGTGAATTATTAATACTAGTATTAATGTATTATTATTAGAACACAGTCTATTATTATTAGTATTTATTTATTAATTACACAAGTGATTTATAAAGCTCCAACTCGTGAACGTTTTGGTAGAGGCAGCAAGGCAGCATTTTCATTATTTCAGCTTTGGTCTTCACCAATTAATGACTCCCACCGACCACATGTGTGCTATAAGAGAAACACGATTACCATGAGAACATGATTGCGTACTTGTTTATTGGAAATTTATAAAGAGAAAAAACAAAACAAATTGAAAATTCGTATGCACACGGACAATAAACTAGCTATAATGCACGCACCCTCTCACACACGGACACGGGACACGACATGTTACGCGACACGTCGACATATCAATTTTAATTTTTTTATATGACACGAGGATACAGCATATATATAAAATATAATATATTTTTAACCAAATTATAATAATATATTAATATTTTATTAATATTAAAATTTAAATTATTATTTTTTAATATTTTTAATGTCTATTTTAGTTATATAAAGTATTTAAGAAAATTTAGTTCTACCAAATTGTAATATATACTACTTTTAAACTTATTTTAATGATATAAGTTAAGATTAAAGTCGGACACGCGAACACGTGATGATATTTTGGAGTGTCAAGTGTGTTCGAAGATATATTTTTTTGATTTTTTCAAGGACACAGATTGACACTTTGGACACGTGTGTCGAACGAATGTCGGTGAGTGTCGTGTCCAAAATGTGTCTGACACGTAAACACGCTAATTCTACGAAGTGTCCGTGATTCATAGTAAACTAGACATCATTGGAAATGATTATGGAATTTCTAACTTCACAACTAGAAGATAAATTTTTAGAGGCAGAAATACTAACTAATTTTCCTTTTTCTTACCCTAAAAATATTAATCTCTTAGCATTTTTTATTATTTAAATATTTTTTTAAAATTTAATTTTTATACATTTTTAACGTAAAAATTTTTATACAAGATAACTGATTATATATTATCATATAATAGAAATAATTAATTTTTAAATCAATTACTTTAAAAATCATCTAAATCAAAAAATTTGATTAAATAATGATTTAATTTACCTTGTAAATACATAAAAATTAAACTCTTTGTTATTATTACTTATTTTAGTGATTTGTTTTATTTGAATTAAATTTCATATGCTTGCTCAATTAGTATTACCAATAAGTCACGTATGAACCGAAATGATAAACAAGAGTGATAGATTAAAATTAAACGAAGAAAATCACTCTACTTTTTATTTAAAATTTTCATATAATAATTTAGGAGATATTTATATCTCTATGCGAGTTTACCAAAAAAAAATCTTAAGTTCACTAAGGAGGCTCAATAAAATAAAATTAAAATACACAAAATTAATTAAATATCCTAGCCATTTGAAAGTGAACTAATAAACAACTTTATAACACTTACTCAAAATTAAAAAGCATTCTCTTCATATCACCAAACCCAATCTGTAAGTAGTCACAAAAAGAACCTCAATCTTTAGGTAACAGCTCCAATTACCTTCTAAATTATTACAGTGCTTA
Source organism: Stylosanthes scabra (assembly GCA_036250425.1). Lineage (NCBI taxonomy): Eukaryota > Viridiplantae > Streptophyta > Magnoliopsida > Fabales > Fabaceae > Stylosanthes > Stylosanthes scabra. The sequence continues at coordinate 80,934 of JASCZI010211615.1, read as the reverse complement.
TCATTAGAAATTAGAATGTAAACTCGGTTTAAAAAAAAAAGAAATTAGAATATAAACATTTCTGTGAACCGTGACGTTTGTTTCTAACCAAACATTTCAGCCCAATGTCCATTCTTAGACGTAAGATTAAGGTCAACGGTCAACAATTCCTTCCACACCGTCACTGATCGTATCAAACAGTCACCACCGAACTTCTCTAGGGAAATTATTTTTCTTTTCTAAAACAATATTTCGAACTTTTTCTTTATTTATTTTAATAGAATACTAAAAATAAAATCCAAAAATAGAACCCTACTAAATTCTATTAATAATAAATAAATTATCTTTAAAAGAAATAATAGATCAATTTTATTAGGCATTATCAATAATAAAAATCTTATCTATATAAAAAATTTAATTCTCATGTTAATTTACACACTATTTTAGTTAATTTATATATATATTAATATAAAACTATTTTACACAAATAATTAATTATATAGTTACATTAAAAAAAAAAGCTAATTTTCAAATCTATATTAATGGATTATATTTTTTAATATTTTTCAAATTCATGAGCAATAAATATCAGGATCAATAATTAATAATTAATACTAATAAATAAATGAGTCGCAATTGAGCCTAGTTAATAATAAATGCAATAATTTCAACCCCTATATATATACAGTTACACATCATCAAACAAAGCGACCATCACCATTCACCACGCCACCTCGCCTGTTTTGTTTTGTTTTCTTCATTCCTCCCTCTCAAGTTTCAAGCTCTTTCTTCCACCACTTTTCTTTTACAAACCTCCCTTTCACTCTCTCTCTCTCTAAAAATCTATCTATCCATCTCTTACTATCTGAAAATATTTCTTCTTTCTTTATATACAAATAAATAATAATCTTAACAACATAAATAGAGTGAAAAGAAGAAGAAGAAGTAACACCACTTCTTCTTTTCATTCCTTACAAAAAAAATGGCGCACCGCCCTACTCAGCGGCGGAACCTGGCGGCGCCTCTACAACACAATCCCTCACCATCCACCGCTACCGCTCCGGCAAAGTACACCACCGCGGCTTCCGCCGGCTCCGGTGTTCCTTTTCCGTACCCAAAACCAAATCCAGATCTCATAGCACAACTATCTAGACCTAATAACCGTTCTTCTTTCATGGCGAAACAGTTCTCAAGCCTAGACTTAGGTCCAAACACTCACAAAGCCAAACAACACGCTCTCTCTAACGCAAAGTCCATGACAGCATCTTGCATATTCGATTCCACCTCCAAACTCAAACCCAACGCCGCCTCCAACAACAACAAGCCTACACCGAAGGTTGAAAAAGACGGTGGCGGCGGCGGTGCTAAGAGAGGTTCATCGGAGAAGAAGCCACAGAAGTCGAAGCTTCAGAGTTTGTTGGCGATGAAGAACGAGAAGGGGAAGGAAAAGGAGAAAGAGAAGAAGAAGAGTGGTGTGGTTGAAAAGTCAAAGAATGCGGAAGAAGGAGAAGATTGGGATGGTGATAAAGGAAGAAGGTGTGTGGTTTCTTCGGTGAGTAGTGGGAGAAGGAGGAGGTCCATGTGTGGACCCTCAGAGGCTGAATTAGGGGATGTGTTTGCGATCAACGGTGTAAAATTGGTGTCAGCTGATATGCCACCGTTTATGCAGATCCACGCCGTTGATTGTGCCAGAAAGAGTCTTGATAGCATGGAGAAGTTCACATCAAAGACCCTTGCACTCTCCCTTAAAAAGGTTCATATATTAATTAATGGTCAATTCTCAATTCTATTGTGACTTTTAAAATACTCCTACATGGATAAAGGAAAATGGAAAAAAAGTAATGTGGAAGTGGCCGAATTTGGTTTTGATAGGAAAGAAAAATATTTAGAATCTTAATTTATCTTTTTAATTTATATATAAATAAATAAAATTTTGAATTTTTCATGTTTTAAAAAGGAATTAATTTTGATATACTATAAAATGTTTTGAATTTTCTGTTTTGAAAAATGTTTAATTTTAAGCACTATAGATTGTTTTTCAAAGTCATTAAATCGCATCTTTTTGAAAGGTTATTTACATAGTTAATTTTATTGTATATAGTTAAAGTATGAATTTAATTTCTATATACCCATAATATTTGTGTAAAAAAGATGACTAATTTTGTATTGCCAGGAGAAGTAATTTATTTTTAAATTCATTATTTCTAAAATGACATAAATGTATGAATTGTATGAATTTAATTGAATGTCAGTGTATTAAAATAAAGAGTTTAATTTTGATATAATGATGGTGTAAAAAAGTCATTCAATCAGATTCATGCATTTATATGACTTTAGAAGTAGCGAGTTTGAAACTTAATTACTTTTGAATGCATGTGTAAAAATTAAATTTTAAAATTAAACTGGGTAAAGTATATGTAAAATTATTTTAAATTTTTTAGTTTTTAAATATTAAAAAATAAATTAAAACTACTGATCCTTTACACGAGAACATAAACTCCAAATGAATTAACATAGCATTATATTAGGGGCGATTGTGTTCAATTCAATTGATTTTAATTTTGGTGAATGTGGTTGAAAATACTGGCAGGAATTTGATGGGGTGTATGGGCCAGCATGGCACTGTATAGTGGGGACTAGTTTTGGGTCATATGTAACACATTCAGTTGGAGGCTTCCTATATTTCTCGATGGATCAGAAATTGTACATCCTCTTGTTTAAGACCGCTGTTCAAAAGGTTATCTGAGACAAAGCAAAGCTGGAACCACTCAGAAGAATTTTGCTGATGCAAGATCTTCTTGGAAAGGGAAAAAGGTTAGATACAGTAGCAGGGTCCTCCCCCCTTTTGTACATTGCTTTTTCTTCAAACATATATAGTGTCATAGATTTTATTTACTCTCTTGTTTTGATTTGATTGTGTCTAATTCTGATGCCCTCAACCAGTTTTACAATTTGCTTGCATAGTATGCCACAACCAAACTCTTGTAAATTGAATTTGATTTGCATAATAGTCATAATATTTAGATTTTCATCTACTCGCTACTCATTCAAATGTTGATGTTTGTCTATTTGGTGAGATAGTAGGTGGTGATCAAGTCAATTACTTTCTTTGTTAACATAAAATTATATATTTGTGTACATTAGGAAGGATTAGTTAGTGTTGGTTTAAATATAAAAATAAAGAAAAAGTATTATTTATTTATATTTTATGTTTGTGGGTTGAGCATACTATTGTTTAACGAGTCACAAGTGAACACGTGATGTTGACTAATCATGTTGAATACTTCAGTTGGTCGGCTCCAATTTTTGCTAGGGAGAAATTAGGGGAATTGTTAATACCTTTCATAAGCCAAACATTAGTGATTGAAGTTGAATGTTAAAAAAGAAAATTAGCACCTCATAGACAAGAATTTGGCTAATTAGAAAAGGATTGGGGAAGGTGGGGAATATATATTATATTATGATAAGATATGGCAATCCATTAATTTCGTAGTGATGAGAGGTGTTATGGGGTGTGATCATTTTTTGTCTAGTTAGTATTCTTAGTAATATTCTTACGTCTCTCTCGCACACCGTTTCTTGCAATAATCATGAAAGTTTTTAAATAGATTTGGGGTCCATGTCCATGGTTCATCCCATTCAATTTTAAGGCTATGTACCCTATCCTTACTTTTGTCCATTTCTTATTGGCTCATTGAATCAGTTAGAAATATGCTGCACTTTACCTTACCCCATTTTTAAAGTACAATGAAATATTATTGAAATGTAAAATAAAAAAGGAGAAGAAATGTTTTCAAAAAATCTGTTAACATTCAAATAAAATAAACGGTAGGAATATGGTGGATGTAAGACAATTGAAAATTCCATCATGGATCCGGATAACTAGGAACATGTTGGCACAGGGAACAGGGGGGTTTGGCAATCGTTTTCCACTTCATCTAGCAATTAATTAAGTTGGCTAGTTTATATAAAGATAGTACTGTGAATGTTACTTTTTTTTTTTTTTGGTTAACTGTGAATGTTACATAATTTGATAGGTATAAATGAGTATAATTTAATTGAATCCAATTACAAGAGTGAAATTTAGCAATTAGAGTAACAAGACAGAAGACACTAATACGAGATTAAGAGATAATATTAGATCAATCTCATTCTACTTGACCACGCTCCTAATGTGGTGTTTTGGTATATAAATATTAGATCGAGTTCTTCTAGAGTGAAGAAATTAACAAAGTAAGAAAGCAAAGGTTTAATTACTCTTAAATCAAGATTGTGGTAGGATTTTTTTGGTTTTTCCAATAATATGATTCTTTCTAAGGTTGGGTGTTATATGAGTTAATCACTAAAATTATCCTTAAAATTTTTAAAAGCAAATAAAAATGACCACTAATTTTATGAGCTTTTAAAAACTTCAAGAGCGGTTTTTTTGTGTGTGGAGAGTATCCTTGGTCACATTCCTTTTCTATATATATATATATATATATATATATATATATATATATAATGTGGTTACTTCAAAAGCAATTTTGCCAGTTAACTCTTTATATATAATGGACTTTAAATTCCCTTTTGGACCACACCATTTTTTTTATAAAAATAATCATGTTGTATGTATATTAAAAATCATCTACTCATATAGTAGAATATGTTAGAATATAAAATACGTATTAAAAATTCGTTAAACACGTATATTTATATTCAAATATATTGTGGATAATTTAGTGGTTGATTTTTTGTATGCATATAACATTTTTATCTTTTATATGACTATGTCTCCTCTTTAGAAGAATAAAATTAACTAAATGATATAATAATCTAATTTGGGTGGCTCAAATTATCAGTTCACTATTCCGATTAAATAAGCATAGGACATTTGACCCATAATAGATCAGATTCACAATAGATTAATTTTTAATATGTCGTTCTAGAGAATACGTAAAAATCTCTAAGAAAAAAATTTGATGAGAAGAAAAAATTGGGAAAAATGTTAACTATCCTATATATGAAATTTTGTAAATGAATTTATAAAAATAAACTACTTCCAATAATTTTTTTTCTTTTGGGTATAATTGTTGATTAATACCTCAAATCCTATAATTGAGAAGTGCACATTTGCCATTATTCTGTTTTTTTTTTGGGCATCCTTTGCCATTATTCTCTGAATTTTCTTATGCTCGTGCTAAGAAGCTGTGGGTCACCCAGCATCCTAAACTCTGGCCCATATACAAGCCCAATCAGATGAGGAAAATAGGGCCTGGCAACAAAACATATTTCAAACCTATTTAATTCCAATGCGTGAATGGATCATAAGGCATTAGTCATTACTCATAACCTCATGTGATTTCTGTGGAAAAAAAATCCCTCATAGTCATATGATTGAATTTGCAGCACAAGAGCACGTTTGGAAGAGAGACTGAGATTGAGAGACTGAGAGATTTAGGGTAGGTTTGGTAAAGCTTTTCAGTTAAGTGCTCCTACTCTTAAAAAGCAGGAGCCATCTTTTTGCGTTTGGTAACTCAAAAAGTCAAGGAGCTTTTGCTCCCGGCTTTTGAGAGCGTGGGTGCTTTTGAGAGCCTTCAAGAGTAACTTTTCAAGGTTGGCTCTGACTTCTCAAAAAGCAAAATGACAAATTAATCTTATATTTTAATAAAAAATCAATTTTATCCTCAATTAATTATATTTAATTTACATTAATGCATCACATACTAACAAAATGGTCATCGTAGTAATTTATTATTTTGAGAGCAACTATCAAATAGATTAACCAAACGCAATATGTGTGACTTCTGCTTATTGAGAGCAATTTTGAGTTACTTTACCAAACGGTTATAAAATGACTCTCTGCCAGCTGCTTTTTGAGAGCACAAAGAGCTCAGCCGCTTTTTGAGAGCCACAACATTACCAAACCGAGCCTTAGAGTGAATTAAGTTTATTTATTGTGTTTGATTTAAATTTATTAAGAGATAGATATTAAAAGATTGATATTGAATTAAGTAAATAAAGAAAAAACAAAGGCTAATATTGAAAATTTTAATATTATGTGAATGTATTTGAGTAAAAAAATTTATTAAAATTTCAGTTTCAGTCTCAACCATTCCTAACTAAAAGTATTGAAAAATACTGAAATTTTAGGAATTTTAGGATTGAGACTGAAATTTTAATTCTAATTTCTATTCAACAAACATAATATTGAGTCTTAATCTTTCAATTTCAGTTTCAGTTCCAGAAATCAAACGCTACCTACCTAACGGCCAACAAAGTGCATATTGCGGGTGAGCTTCTTTTCTTTCTTTGGTATTTAAATAGTTAATAATTCATTTATAATCAGTTGATCGATAGCGTTTGTTTTTTTCTTTAGTAAAGTATACTTTTAGTCTTTGATATTTTCAAAAAGTTTCAAAAATAATTCTGATGTTTAATTTGATTCAATTTTATCCCTAACGTTTTAAATTTGTTTCAATTCTACCCTTATTCTCAATTTTTTTAAAGTCAACCAGTAGTCAAAATTATTTTTTCTATTTTACCCATTCTTCTTTTTCATCATCATCCCCTTATCACCCGTCACGGTAAACCCATCATCCCTTATCACCACCACCACCACTACTATCACCATAAACCCAACCTTCCTCTGTTATTTTCAACCCATCACACCTCACCCAACCTCCACCACCCAATTATGGATGCCCCAACCCTAACCTAGTAATCACTGTCCTACCCTTTCATGCCTGTGAGTTCCACATAATCACCACTCAATCAATGCCCCCAACCTCAAACACAATGTCCCAAAACTCAACTTCTGTTCATTCAATCCCCATGGCCATCGTTGTACTCCACCGCTACCACCACCCCATTCCCCCAATTCAGCTGTGTCGATGGCAGATCTAAGTCACCCAATGACATATATCTTGAGAACACTGAGAAATAAGCACACACCACAAAACATCAAGAACATCTAGTGCCCAAGCTTTTTTTTTCTCCCTCAAACCAAACTCCACAATGAAGGACTCAATGGGCTTTTTCAGCAGTCCCTTCACGCCGCCCCTATGCATCACATGATGGAGATGACAGTGGTGCACGTGCTTCCTCTCCAGAATAGTTTCCAACAACCCATTCGATGAGATCAATCCAGTAGTGTTCATACCTTTAATTTTTTCTAAGTATCTTCTTCTATGATCTTGCTCTTCATTGTGGAGTATTATTGTGATTACACTTATATTGAACCATTATGTTTATTGATTCTTATATCTTCCTATTCCTTCATTCATCAATTTGAGTTTGATTTCCTGAGTTCATATGGGCCTGCCTTTGCTTAAATTAAATAGTGGTGGTGCAGGAGGTGGTTAGATAATGGTGGTGGTGGTGTTGGAAAGGGGGGAGTGAAATGATAATGTGATAAAGAAAATGGTAAAATAAGAATAGAAATATTAATTGTTAAAAAATAATAATAAAAGTAAAATTGATGTAAATCGAAAATTTTAAAACGAATTAAAATTTATGAGTATTTTTAAAATTTTTGATAAACTTTAAAAATAAAAAGTATACTTTACTTTTTTAACTGAGATGAAAAATGAACCTTTTAATTGAATTGAATTTGTTTAGAATTCTTGCATTGGATTGGTTGATAATTAATGAGAATATAGAAAAAAAATATATTAAATTATTTATAAAAGATTCGAATATCAATAAAGTTATCATAAATGAGATAAAAGAATTTTTAATAGTTTTATCCGTCAAAACTACATAAATGTCATCTATTAACGGGACGGTTAGCATTCTCATTTATGTTATTTGCGTAATTTTGACAAACAAAATATAATTTTTATGGACACAAAATTCTTTTCTTTCTTTTTGATAGTTTTGTCCGCGCAGAATTTTTATTTAGTAATTTTGGTACCTTTTTCTTTTTTTAATTGTAACCAAGTAAGTCGGTTCAAGTACAGAGGAACAGCAGCTGAAGCTCTCACTGAGTCACTGACAGGAAAAAAAATGACGACGGAGCCAACGGAATCGTTCAAGCCATACACTCTCTCTCAAACCCTAACCGGCCACAAGCGCGCCATCTCCGCCGTCAAGTTCTCCTCCAACGGCCGTCTCCTCGCATCCTCCTCGGCCGACAAAACTCTCCGCACTTACGCCTTCACCAACTCCGACTCTGAGTCCGGCAGCCGCACTCTCTCGCCGATGCAGGAGTACGAGGGCCATGAGCAGGGTGTCTCCGATCTGGCCTTCTCCTCTGACTCTCGCTTCTTGGTCTCCGCCTCCGACGACAAAACCCTACGCCTCTGGGACGTACCAACCGGCTCTCTCATCAAAACCCTACATGGCCACACCAACTACGTCTTCTGTGTTAACTTCAACCCCCAATCGAACGTCATTGTTTCTGGTTCCTTCGATGAGACCGTTAGGGTTTGGGATGTTAAGTCCGGTAAGTGTCTTAAGGTGCTTCCGGCTCATTCCGACCCTGTCACCGCCGTGGATTTCAACCGCGACGGTTCTCTTATTGTTTCGAGTAGCTACGATGGGCTCTGCAGGATTTGGGATGCTTCCACTGGCCACTGTATGAAGACTCTCATCGACGATGAGAACCCTCCTGTTTCCTTTGTCAAGTTCTCCCCTAATGGCAAGTTCATCCTTGTTGGCACTTTGGACAACACATTGGTAATTTTTCAATTCTTTGTTCATTTGATTTTAGAAGAATGGCGTTAGGATTGGACTTGAATGCCATTGGTTTTGAATTTCAGATTTTCAGCTCAAGCTTTTCTAGGATGCTATGTCTCTTATTGATTAATTGTAGTATGCATATTTGGTCTTAGTAGGAGAAAGCATATGAAAAGTTTCTGTATTTTGTGAGGGCTCATTATATATAATTATATACCATTTGGTCTTGGACTTGTTGAATGATGGTTGAGATCATAGTTACATGGAAAGCAATACATTTGGTTTTCTTATGGAACGGGTACACCATATGTAAAATATTATTTTATGTGGAAAATATACATGCGACATTCCGGTACCCATATGAATGGGTATGGCGTATACACGAATTGGTAGGTTGTATGCTACCTAATTGGTGAATTCATGTAACTATGGTTGGGATGTTAAGTACTTATGTTGAACTAGTGAATGCACCCGTTAGCTTCATTATATAGTTGTTACTCTATAGTTTGATGAGATGTTACTAGCCAATGTGGATGGTAGCTCAATTAGGTAGAACAAATTGTTCAATTTATTAATCTTTTTGGTGCTTCATCTATCATTCAATTCTTCTCTCCCTGCAGAGGCTCTGGAACTATTCTACTGGCAAGTTTCTGAAGACCTACACCGGTCATGTTAACTCAAAATATTGCCTTTCATCCACATTTTCTATAACAAATGGGAAATATGTTGTTGGTGGCTCAGAAGATAATTGTGTATACTTGTGGGAACTGCAGACAAGGAAAATAGTGCAGAAATTGGAAGGTCATTCTGATACTGTTGTATCCGTCTCATGTCACCCAACCGAGAACATGATCGCTTCTGGTGCTCTTGGCAATGACAAAACCGTGAAGATCTGGACCCAACAGAAAGACTGATTTTGTGAGGACTTGAGGCTAATCCTTCAATGGATTAGTGAAAGTTGAGTTTAGGAGAAAGTGACTTGTGTTGAAACCTTTGGGTCATCATTTTTGCAGTTGAGTTCACCTTTGTGTTAAAAAATGATTTCATATCCAAGTTTCAAACATTGTTTATCTTAGCTGAAGTCACTCTTTAATATAATTTGGATTGTAGGTGCATGTAGTTTGAATCATGGTTGGTAAATAAAGTCGTTTATCCTACTTTATTATCCAATTTTAAAAAATTGCTACGTCTTAATAGATAATTACCTATTCTATTATCGCTGGCAATCTGTCATGATTTTATAATCTTTTGAATTTTATTTCTTGAACATCTGTAGTTTATATAAAAATTAATCTTCATTAAGTTTTGTAATTATATAATTAATTACATATGTTTTTTACTCGTTAAGTAAAATAGGAGTACATTCTGATACAATATTTCATTATAAATATATAAGCATGCATGCATGAAATGATGAACTAGTTCATAGATATTTTATTATAAATACAATATAGTATTAATATTGAAATGGTCAGTCGTGCTGGTTCTCTATCTCTTGTTCTTGAGGGGTAAGTTCTTGCTTAATGTTAAACATCTTGCGGATTTCACTTGGACTCTTGCCTTTCACCATGTCTCCTATTTTATTGCTAGTGAGGTCCAGAAGACTGTTAATGTTCAAGTAGTTTGAAGCCAAAACGAGGTCAAATAGTTTCTCTACTTGGTCAACCGCCAAGAATTCAGCATCCCACTCCTCCAGATCATCAACATCAGAGGGAAGTTCTTTGGTGATGGAATTGGAAGATTCAGATTCAGTATGCTTCTTGCAGTATTCAATGACCTTCTCCAGTGTTCTGCTATTCACTGCAGAAACTGAAATTTCATCACTTGCAGCAGCAGGATCAGCCTTTATGAGATCTTCAATTGTTTTGAGACATAAGTACAACGTTATAGTCAACTTCAAACACATCTCCATCGGAACTCACCAATTTTACTCTCTTCGATGAAACTGTTGGATTCTCAGGTAATTTCTCTTCCTGCACAACCAATTGAATGCATCATTATTTAGTGATTGATTTGGTTATATTTATACAAATATTGTCATCAGATTTATGTTGTGTTTGGATACTGTCTCTTTGTTTGGTTATGAAAATAAAGGCAGAGACAATTTTTCTCTCTCAAATACAGAAATTTTTTTTATTACCTATGATTCTTAATAGCAAGACAAAAAATAATTGTCTTCATCTCTATATTTCTACTTAGAAATATAACAAATTTGAGCAAGAAGCTTCAAGCAAATTTAGTACTGGATGCTACAAACAAAGGTCATTTTGAAAACAAGGTAATTTGTGGATTCATCACCTTTGGTGTGTTATCCTTAAACGTAGAGCTTGCTATCCAATTTGAAGCTGCAACGTTGTCTTTTACCAGCCTTTCTACAAAGCTTTGTGTATGGTTTTTGGTTGATTTATCTCCAATCTCTGAGTGGATAACCACAATATTGTTAATCAATTCCCAATCCACCTTCTGTCCTGTACGCTCCTTATCAATCTGCATGTGTATAAAATAACAATCATGTGGAACATTAGAATAAGGTTTTAGTGTACACGTGTCTCTAACTCTCTATAGACATATGGAAATAGAAAAACAGAATTATATTCTACCATGGATAATATAGCATCCCCTACTTGTTTATTCATCTCATCATCAAATACCTGAGGCACAAATATGAAGTAGAGGTAACAAAATTGGAGAAAGAGCAATAGCAATATATAACATGAGAAAAATCATATGTTCTTATTACCAAGTCATAGAAAGACAACAAACTTGTTTCTTCAGTAGAAGGATGCCCATTTCTGGTGACATAGTATCTGTCAAGATAACGAAAGAATCTTGAGAGCCAGTAAGTCATAGTTTTGTGATTGGACCATCTTGTGAGTAATTCTCTCAACAGAAGTTCATCTTTCTTTCCTCTCAAAGATGGAAGAACCTAGTGAAAAAACAAGAAACAAAAACAAAAATTAATTCCAACAATATCAATTATCATGATGCCAGCAACAAAATTAGACATAACCTTGGGAGTTAAATCCCAGAGTAGTCCCTGAGATTGGCCACTTGCGCTGAAAAGGTCCTCGAGATCCCAATTGTACCATAAACGTCATCCATATTGAAAAAATTACACCATGTTAGTCCCCCGCTCCCTTTCCATCGAGTTACTCTTCATGCCATTAGTTTTGGCACATACCCTTTCACATTGGACTAGATGAAACATGTCGATTTAGTTTTGGCATTAAATCTTGATTAAACGATGTTGTTTACCCTTAATGATCATACATATTTGTATGGGGTATTAGACATTTTGTAATTCATTAAGGTTAAACGACGTTGTTTCATCAAGTATTTAGCGCCAAAACTAGAGCGATGTCTTTTTTTCTAGTCTAGCATGGAAAGGTAATGTACTAGGTCACTTTTGGCATGAAGAGTAACTTGATAGACAGGGTGGTACAATGTTTTTAATATCGGAAACGTTTATAGGAGACGTTTATAGTACAATTGGGATCTCTGGGAACTTTTTTTTATGCAAGCAACCAATCTCAGGATCAAATTTGGGGTTTATTCTAACCTTGGAACTAATGTAATCTTCAATGGCCTTCTTGTATTGGAGATAGAGTAGCTTATCATTCTCAACTGCAGATTTCCCTGTACACAATTCGTAGACAATTCTAGGCACCACAGTTAAGGACCATCTAAAATGGGAGCTTGTACATTATCTTAGGATAACATCAAATTAAAAATGTAACACAGTTAAACAAATTGAGCAGTGAATTAATCTTGCTAGGATACGTATAATAGGACATGTAGTCTTTGCTTGTGAAATGATCAACCCCTTCTGCTACACTGATGCTTCTGTTTATTGCTGTCTGCAGTAAAGACCATGTTTCCTCAAAACTCCTGTTGGAGTTTTTGCATTCTTCCATGGTGGAACTCATAGGTTCAGAATAATCAGCAACAAAGATTGGAAGAGAGTAACAATAATAAGGAAAGAGAAAGCGTCAAGTGCAAAAGGTGATGACCACTCATTGTGACTGTGGCTAAATAAAATACTCAGAGTTGACTAAATCTTTGATTTATATTTCTACACTCCATATTACAAGAAATCACCTGCTCTCAGTAATTTCTTAGCCGCCAGCTTTGAAAAATTCTAAAAATATGTTCGTGTATATATATATATATATATATATAGAAGAATAATTTTAGAAGAAAAATTAGCAAAAGAGTTATATTTCTTTCATCATCTTTGTTAACTTCATAAAATCAAATTGAAAATTTTAATAAGCAAATTAAATTGCATTATTCTTATTATTAAGTATGAATTTTTTGTCTTCTCTACCTATATTTGGATATGCTATTAACTAATAATTTAGCTTGGTATACTGTGATTGTAGTTTTTCCTCAGTAAATTTTTTCTATATGTAAAGTTCAAACTCAAAACAACTAAGAAAAACAAGAAACGACATATACACCCTCATTTATAGTCAAATCATTATGAAATAGTGGCTGAACGAAAACTTGAAACAGAAAAGGTGAAGAAATGCGTTTGTGGAAAATTTTGAAAAAATGCTGAAATTTTCAATGAGCTGAGTAGCTAAACGCTGATTTCTTTCAAAGAAATTTACTGTGAATTTGAAAAATGGACAATAATATTTTAAATTATCTTAGCCATACGAGACTTGTGTACTAATACTTAGTTCCCACGAAAGTTGCTCGACCAATCAGACTAGACTTTTGACTCGAAGATGCAAGTAAGTTAGATCGGACCTACTACAATAGGAGCCAGAAAGATTACAAATTCATATCGGATTTGGCTGCTAGATCATATTCATAGTTTTGTGACAATGAAACACATCTCATTGTATAGATAACTTGGCGGTTTGCCAGAACGTATGAAACTTCCCACACAGAATAAGCTACATAGAAATTTCAAAGCTTTCTGTTGAACTTGCTCTATCATCTTTCGATAGGCATATATAGCTTTTAGCATATTACTACTTGGCATTTGGCATGATGAGTATATGACACATAAAACCCTATCTATCTAAATCTTTGAGGAACTTGTCCTTCTTTTCATGGACACACTAAATCTTCGCTTAGGGCCACAAACATGAACTCAGGATTAGTTCACATCCACACTATATGCGATAAGCGCTGAAAGTTTTAAGAAATCATGGCAACACTTGATGGGTTAAGTTGTTGTGTTCTATATATTCAAGAAAATAGACATGTTAAAATCGTTTTTATGTGATCGTCGTCCATTATGTATTATGTATTGTTGCTTTCTTGATCTTCTTTGTTTCGCAATCTACTATACATACGTATTATATATACTGATGATTGAATTTGGTCATTATCAAATAAATCAAGTGCTCTTACTTTTAGTCGGTTATGAAGACAATTGTGCATGTATGTATCGATTCAGCCACGTACGTCTACTGTAAGAGAAGAGTGTCTAAAGGATAACAATAATAATAGACAGGCAATAATAAAAATTTCTAGCTACCTCCTAGAATAAATGAAAATATTAGCAAATGTCTATAACCCGATAAGAAGCAATTAATTAGCATATAACTCGGTAAAACAACTCACGCATAACAAATATGCTCAGCCAACTCTCTCTCTCTCTCTAAGTAAGTTATAAATGACACTGAATGAAATACGGTCTCATTCTACATTTTATTTAACTCTATTATTAATCAATTTTTTTAAAAAAACGAACTTTTGTTTAGTCAATTTTTTTTAAAAAAAATGTTAAATTTTTTTTTTTAGAATTAAAAATTTTGAGTTTAACATTTATAGTTTAAATGGAAGATTTATAATTTAAAATTTAAGAAGAAAAGATAATAAATTTAAGTAAAAAAAGTTGGTTGTAAAAAATTAGCTTCCTGGAAAATAAAAAATGGTTAAAGGTTATTATAAGTTACCCTTGCATGATTAAACATGAAGTTTAACGAAGAAACGCACAATTCCCACGCGAGCAAAATGAACAAGAAATATTTGGCATATGTCTATTACAAGTTCTTTTGTTGCCGAGGGGGCCAACGTAGCTGGTAAGTAACGACAATGCCAAAATGCTTTAATATAATGTTTTCACAATTTCACCATCATATCCTCCAACATCACTAGTAAATATCTTAAATATCCATTATTTCTTTCTAACAATAAAAAAAAATCTTAAGTTCAAGTGTCAACAATTCTTAAAATGAAAATTAAATCTCTTTATGAATAAATTAAAAAAAATAAAAATTGAAAAAAACTATGTGGCCAACGATTTTGATTTGTTTTGACCGGCATATTTAATACGCAATCTAATTTCTTTAATCAAATAATGCAGTAAAATGGGCTGGTGATCTAGCATTATATTACTCATAAAGATTTATGTGCTAAAATGTAATGTTTAATTTCCAATAGATATAACATAACTTTTATTTCCTTCGTCGTATCTAATTGGTGGTTCCTTTGGATAACTTCCATCTTCGTCACCGGCACTTGACACTTTTATTAAGATATCCAAAGAGACCAAACTTTCAAATAATTCAAAATGTAACTGTCACTTTTTTTTTTTAATGAAAAAAGCACTTATTGGCAATAAAGGTTTACGGATCTGCTTTTATGTTAAGTATGTATATCATTTAATTTATTTGTGTAGGTGAAATTTAGGGTTTGTTGGGAAGTGTTTTGAATAATTAAATTTATTTCAATAATTTTATTTATTTGTATAATTGCTTTTTAAAATAATCAATCATGTGATAATCAAGACACCAAAAATCATGTGATAATCAATTTTTTTTTTGTTGGATGTGGTAATCAATTTATGTTTGAATAAGTTAGCCAAAAGTTTAGTTTAAGATACTTTATTTTTAAGTGATATAATTATAAAAATAGCTTTGAATTTATTTTTATATTATTTAATATTTAATATTCAATATTTTAATTCAAATTGATAAATTATTATAATAAGAGTTTAATTTTGATGCAATGACTGTGTAAAGCACGTAAAGAGTTTTACACAATCATCCAATCAGATCTATGCATTTATTTGACTTTAGAAATAGTGGACTTGAAAATTAATTGCTTTTGATGATGTGGTAACATCTGATTAGATATATGTGTAAAACTCTTTTACACTGACGGTGCATGGAAATTAAATTCTTATAATAATAATAATTATAAAATAATATGTTTTTGCTTATAATTATAAGTTTCAAAATATTTATTTTCGCTTATAAGCTATTTCTACTTTTTCACCCAAATATACTTTTCTTTTCTTTTTTTTTTTGTAAAAATAGCTTTTTTATTTTTTATTTTTTATTTTAAAAAAAAAGTCTTTTAAGCATGTTCCCAAATTAAACATGATCTTAATCCTTTATACTTAAATTTCTATAGAGTAATGGTGTTAATTGACTAGATAAGAAAATATATATATATTATTAGGTGGATTGGATAATATAATGAAAATTTTAAAATTATTTTCATATAAAAATTTTTAATTTTTTATTATTAAATGATAAATTGAATAATTATATTTTAGTACGTTATAAAAGCATTATCTTATTAAAAACGTTGTTATTTCCTTTTAAAATATGAGTTAAAAGATCACATCTTCATGAAAATATGATTTTTATCTCTTTATTAAAGTAGTTGCCATGTTGTTAGAAGTCTTAAAAATGTAACAACTAACAAAGAACCTTGAATCTAATCTAACTATTCTAGTGATTCAGCATTACCAAAAATTGGAAGAATATGAGTAGACTATGCAAATTGAAATCTTATTTTGGGTCATCCCAAACAGAGTCTTTCTTAGGCTTTATCAATTTTTCTTGGAAGATTATCACTTTTCGGCTAAGCAAGTTAGGCAATTGCCAACGGTGGGTCAAAATAAATAAATAAACAAATAATTGATGATTGGTTTGGCAATAATTCTGATCTGTTCAAAGTTCTTGACATTTGACAATGAAATTTAAAGGGGAAGCATTTGTCATTCAAACCAACTTGCTGGAAGTGTCCACACTTAAATGATGGTTGTCAATTTCTATATCTTCATCTGTAGAAAAATGTTCAAAATAATTTTCAGTGAGAATAATAAAATACTCACTTATTTTAGGTGAATTTTTTAATTTTTTATATATGTATATGTCCACCTGTATATAGTTTGCAATGATGTTATTGAAGGACAAGTAATTTAATGGATTTGGATAAAATGAAATAAAATTAGTTTTGTTTTGAAACGTTAAATACAAAATTAAGACTAATAAAATATTAGGATATACTCTCAAGGCCAGTAATTTATAGTTATATTGATTAGCAATTTTAGCAAATACATGGTATTTTTATTTTTTTTTCTTCGTCACTTTGTAAAAATATATTGGTTTGATTTATCAAATAAAAGAAATGTGTCACGTGTGATGCATTTTTTTCAAAGAAAAATAAATACAATTAAAAAAAAAAAAGACATACAACTATGAAAGTTGTCAACATATATAGCATTTCTCTTCTTTATTTCACACACCCAAGAGATGCATCATATGTGGAAGTAGGATTAGGATGGGTAACTAACTAACTATATGTTAGGGACAAGTTTTTGTGACTGAAAGTTTAGGTACGGGTAACCATTTTTCATAACTTTACTTATCTATATAGATAATATTTTTTTTATCATAAAATAAATAAATCCAAAGGTAGAAAAACTACACTAAATCAACATCAAACCCAGATAGAAACTCATATTCAGGTTGAAGTCACATAACCTATAGGATATTTAGTCATTTTTTTATTAATTTAATGACTTAAAATATCAATTTCATATGAAGTTAATTGCAAGTGAGTTACCATCATAATATAAAGATATATAAACTTGAAGAGTTTTTTTTTTCGCCTATATATAAACTTGAAGTTGAAGTAATGAATTTTACTTTATTATTTAATGTTTTACTTATTATTTATTTAATGTTATACATAAGAATATATTGTGAATTTAGAAATGGTTAAATAAGAAAATAAGTGTTTGACTTGGAATATGAAATCAGCAACTCATACAATTATTAGATGAGTAATGATACGGAATCAACGTTAAGGGATCAATAAAGAGCCAATGAATAATTAGAAAAATAATGGATGATAAAAGGGAAAAAAAAAGGAAAAATGATGTGATAGAGAGACCTAAAATTTAAGCCTAATTATAGGCCTAATACTTAAAAAGGTAAAAAGTTCAATCATAAGTATTGTTTTTAAAAATAATTAAAAATGTAAAAAATGTAAAAGTTTCTTTTTTCCCGATCATTAAAGGAGTCTCGACCCAAAGGGAAAATGTAAAAGTTTCTTTAAGTAGAATTAAGCTTATAATTAGTCTTAAGTTTTAGACTTTCCAATCATTTTTCATTGACTTTTTATTGTGTCCCTAATATTAATTATCAAGACTTTTTCTTATTAGATTACATTTTTTAAATACATTACTCCTCTTGGATACAACTTTTTTTTTTCCTTCTAAAATCCTTTATATATGGTCACCGGTTTATTAAACATGGCGAGTTACCTAATAAGCATGAGCATACTCATCATGAAGTAAGACATTTACACATATTTGAGGAATTATATATTTATATGCTTTAATTATTTTTTTAAGTTAATTGTGTTTTACTTGAGTGTTGTGGTATAGTATACTAATGTGTGTAAAAAGGTAAGGCATTACATATTTCATGTTGCGTTTTGTTTTATGGGAAATTATTTGATATACACGTAAGTTGATATAGATATATGAAATTATTAAATTATAACAACAAAATATAATTAGATTCTTAGGAAGTGTTGCACTGCAAGAAACTTAAAGGATAATTGCTTCATATGATATAATGATATTCAACTTAATTACACAAAAACAGGACTTATTAATTATTAAAGAGATTCCAGCTATAATGATTATGGATTTGAATTTGATGATTAATACTGGAGAGCCAATAATATTCACTACTCAATGTGTATTTGAGGAGTATTTATGTGTTTTGAAAAATATTGAGAGCATACAAATACTCTTTAGAAAATAACCTGATATTGTCACCAAAAAAAAAAAAAACCTGATATTAAAAGTAAAAAAATAAATTAACAGATTTAGGTCTTTTATTTTTTATAATCTTATTAAAAGAAAGTGGTTAACTTGATTAATAGATTATTTTATAAACTCCAACCATTTACTTAGTAAAAAGAATTTATGGAGAAGTTGAATAAGTTTTCTTATCAATAATTTTTTTTTTTTAAATTCTTTGGTGAATAATTGAATTGGTTCACTAAATTTATAGAAAATGTGTATTACATATACAATTCTTTAATATTTGTATTATAAAAAAAATAATGATTATTATTCATTGAGAAGTAACATTAATCAAAAAGAAAATATGTATCATAGAATCTGGTTCTGCTAGTGGCAGCAGATTTGTGCACCAAAAAGGGAGTGCACATCACTGTTTTTCTTTTTGTTTTATTTTATTGATCTTCTTCATCAAATTTTTCATACCTTCAAATCTAAGATTATTTCTGGACTACTTGATTGTACCCTCCACTTTATGCGTAGTATAATTAATTGTAAGGATGCAAATCATAATATATATTCTCTTTTGGATTTTTGTTCTATAGTTCTTTTACAATATTTCCCATGCATTTATATATATGTTACTAGAAAATAAAACTAATAATTGCTATATAATTGATCTTAATATATTCTAACATTTGCTAAAAAGTTTAAACTAATATATAAAATGAGACACATTCTCTAATACGCCCCTTATATAATATTTTTCTTTGTATCTTTTGAGTTTGCTTAAATTTTTTTATTTGTCATATACATAATTTTTTTTGTTGAATAAGGACTGAATTTTAAATTTTTTATTATAAAAATTATGATACTATATTATAATATTACTTTTTAAAAAACTTAAATCGATAAAAAAAAAAGCACCAAAATAATTATATATATCTATAAGACTGTAACCCTTAACCATCAATCAATTAAGTTTTCCATAACATGTAACATATAAGAATTGGAACAATGTTAGGTAAAAGTTAGAAGCACAATATTATGGGTTATTTCAAATTGCAATGAAAGGAGAGGCCCAGTAGCATCATTGCAATATTAAGATAACAATGATTTCATGCACATTCATTATTATTAATGAGTTAATATCATGAACCCTAATGAAAAATAATATGTACCTCATGTATATGCAATCTGCAATCATTTATCTATCTATATATATAAACACAATATCGGTAACATTAAACATAGAAAAGGTTATAGATGCATCTATATATGATTTAAAAATTAGAACATAAATATTTTGAAAAGTCCATCCTTTTTGCTTTCTTCCTTTGTTTGCTACATGAATTGAACCTTCATATTAGAAGGTAGATTATTATTATTATTATTATTATTATTATTATTATTAACGCAATCCGAAATACATGGCTCTTAGCTCTTTGCTGCTATCCATACAAAACAAGAATAGGAATATACATAAGGGGAAAAATAGGAACGGATAATAATATAAAGAAGAGTAAACACCTATTCACTCTCTAATTATTTTTGGTGAAAAAAAAAAATCTAAAAAACTAGATCATGCTAAACAAACGGCAAAATGTCATCCGAATATTGATATTCATTCTCTAATTATTTATAATTTGGATATAAAATTTAAAATTAATCTCTAATAAAATAAAAAATTTAATAAATTGACTCTCATAACAAGTTGTCAAAAATAGTCATGGTGATGTAATCAGTTCATATTTGATGTGTCATATAACAGGGTCCAGTGACGGATCCAAAATTTTTTGTAGTGGGAGCAAAAATAATACATAAAAATAATATAATAAAATTAACATAAATATATTTAAATATAACAAAAATTGAATATATATATATATATATATATATATCAAGTTTTTAATAATTTTATTAACATATAGAAAAAATATATTAATGTTAGATTATTTTCTTCCTATTTCAATATTTTGGCAAGGTTATATGATATTTTATCAGTAATAATGACGTTTTCTTAAACATTTTGTGTTCAATAAATCACATTATATTATAGATCAATAATTAAAAAAATTATAAAAATACTACTCAAATAGAACAATTTTGATTCTTCACTATAATTGTGTAATAGACAAATAAAAAATATATATATATAAAAAGTTTAAATGAAACAACCATAATATTATTATATATTTAATATCTCTCTTTCTAATAAAAGAATTATTAAAAAAAATTTCATCATTTAATTACAAAGTTGAGACAATATAATACTTATGGTAGAAACTTTTTTTACCAAAAATATATATAACACCAAATCTAAATTAAATAAAATAATAAACATAAATAATATATTTATATTATCTCAATAAAATTTAAAAAAGTATTAAATACTAATTAGAATATTATTATTATTATTATTAAAAAAAATTTTATCAAAGGCAGTTGTATTTCATTTCACTGAATAGAAAAAATGAATACATATTGGGTCCAACTTGGACAACCAAAAGCAAGAGAAAGTGGGATCTCCACAGAATTAAAGATGTGAACATTAAATAAACTTAGAGAAAAATATACTAAAATAAACAAAGAAATGTGATATCTTTGAAACTCAAGGTTGATCTCAACGGAGGCAAAAATTATTTGGAGAAAATGCGGCTTCGAAGATATGTTGGCGCATTGGGAGATAGTCGTTGATATTTTTTTTCCATAGACCATAGTACCCATAACATTATTAGAAACCACATGATCTCAATTTAAATTTCACCATTCGAAATTGATTGTTGATTTCAAAGATAAAACAATTCTCGGGAGAGTAGGATATACAGATCCTTTCAGTTTATGGAAAGTTAGGGGTCTTTCCAAACCCTAACAATTCCTTCAAAAATACTCTCATGTGAAGAGCATTGCAGAAAAATCATTAGGTTGGCTCCAAATTATCTTGAAATTAGCATTCATTGTCCGAGATGCAACAGATTAACCGGCAAAAAGTCTTCTAATAAGCCTATTCAACACAAATCTTCACTCATTTTCTAATGTCTTCTGAGTACTCCAAATGAATAAGAGAAAATCCTAATAGAACACCAGAAAAAACCTATTAGGGCACAAGAGAAAACCCTAATAGGATACAAGAGAAAACTCTAGCAGAACACTAGAGCACAAGAAAAACCCTAATAAGATACAATAAAAAACTCTAGCAGAACACTAGAGCACGTTATTATTATTAGATTGTTTGTTTGTTTTTCTAATAATTTATAAATACGATATTTTTATTATTGTCTTAATATTTAATAACATAAATTTCTCTCAAGATTCTTTAATTATGGGGGCAAATTATTTTGTTAATGGGGCATTTATATTTATCTATATATACTCGTTACTTTTTTGTCTAAATTAAATGGGGCAAATGCCCCCATACCATTGTATATAGGTACGTGCTTGACAGGATCAAATAGCAGATCGATATATCAGACATAAATTGATATGTCATCATTATTTTTTGACAATTTGTTACGAAAAATCAATTTATCAAATTTTTTGTTCAGTTAAAAATCGATTTAAAATTTTATAATCATTACGGGCATCATCTTCAAATTACAAATAATTAGGGTCAAGTTTAGCGTTTACTCTATTTTAAAAAAAAACGCTAGGGTCTATTCAATATACATACAATATCAATTCTTTTTGTTGACTATACATACAATACCAATTGATCTTGATAAATAATTTTTAAGACTTTAGCCATTTAATTTGCTACTTTGCTAGCAATTCAACATTCATGATTATATTAACTTTGGACTGCCCCTTTGAGTCCTTGACAACTGTGAATTAGGACTTGGATTGCCAGCTGAACGATTTATAAATGATAATCAGGTGAAAAAGGGAAAAGGGGGAGAATATGTACAATGCATGGTTATGAATTTTCCCAAACATGAAAAAAAGGATGCTTATATTTAAGCCTCAGTTATTATTTTTAAATTTGTTGTTTCATCTACTTTATATCCATTAAATCTACCGTGTGTGTATATATTACAAAAATTAATTTTTAAATAATAAATTTGAGAAATTACTTTTCTTTTTTATATTATGACAATGCATCATTATTAGATATCCATGTGAAATTCTTTTTATTTTTCATATAAATAACATTCTTATTTATTTCTAAAATTTTGAATTTATAAGTATTTAATAAGATTATATGGTATAAATTATCTTGATTAATCTCATATTTATTACTATTACATATATTTTGGTATCTATTAATCCACTAGTTATCAATAATGAGGATATGCTTTAAAAATTTTTTGGTGATGTTTTTAATAAGATTTTAATAACTAAGAAGAAGTAATCCATAACTAGCTTAACAAACTAAGTTGTATTATTATTATTATTATTATTATTATGAAAAAATATTGATAATCAATAAACAAAATAAGTCAAAAAAAATTTATTTTATAAGAAGAAATCATTGAAAATCTTAAAAAATAGATTATCCGAAATATAATAAAAATTAAAATTTTATTTTAAATTATTAATTAATATTGATTGAATTTTTATTGATTAGCTAGTGTTGTTGATATAAGACTTTTATTGTAAGAATATAAAGAAGAAAAAAAAGTAAATATAAATTTTTAACGTGTTTTAACTTAATGTAACTACTTTTTATATTTTCAAAAACATTGGCTTCCTTTTTTGGTATGTGTATTGCACTTGTGGAGTTGTGGTTATTTTATCATATTCCGTGAGTTTGTTTTTTTCTTCTTTTTTTTTTTTGGTTATGATGGATGAATTTGTTATGTACCATAAAGACAAAATTGAAGATTTACTTTTAAGAATAATTAATGAGTGAGATAAATGAAGTACTTAAAGTCAAATTAGCCTAAAAGTTAGCCAGCTATTGTACTTTTTCTTTTTCCCGTAATAAATTCCTAATAAGGACACTCATATTGGGCTGTCAAATTATCCACTATAATTATGTAATATTTATATCAAATGTGGTAAAAAAAAAAAAAAAGGTTGTATTTTGGTTAACAAATGCCTTTATGAAATTGGAGCCCAATGTCTAACAGATATTCTTATAAAATCTTGGGCAATTCTGACTAATGAAAAATTTTAATAGGAAAAAAATTGAGTGAAATGTTATAAAATGGAATCGTTGAAATTTGGGACGCTCGTAAAAGAATGCTATATGAGTCCTACATTGAATGACTCACGCTTAAAAAAGAGTTTTATAAAATTTTAAACTTCCAAACACTACAGAATTAATTTTTGTAGTAATGAGTTTTTCAAAGTAATTCATAAAAAAAAAATAATTCATTGATTTTTTTATATTCTAAATATATTAAGCACATTAAATATATACAAAAAGTTACTAAGAATTTTTAACAAATGTCTTTTAGATAATTCCAATTTTTCCCTAAAAGAAAGGCCATATTATTAAGCAATGTGAAAACTAATAAGACAATAGACAACAAAAATAAATATACAAATAAAAATAAAAACTAAGACAATGGTCCCAACTTCCAACTCCCAACAAGCATTCTCAAAAGACAAAGCACATCATTAATTTTGTTTGTCTTAGAAATCAATGAGAAATACCTAAAAGAAAATAAATGTGAATTTTGTTTTCTTCAAGTGTGAATAAAAACTAAGAAAAGAAAAGCAGGCAAAGAGTGTGTCAAAATTCAAAAATTCGTACACATAATAAGAAGAAATCAAAGATGCTTTGAACTATTGGCAGAGAAACAACATTTTAATTTTGATCACATAAGAATGCAAATTTATTCACTACTATATATTATAATTCTTACATTAGGTAATTCATAAGTGTAGTTTTTTAAAAGATATATAGTTCATATATTAAGTTTTAGTGTAAAAAATTGATTAAATTGGAGTTATTAGTTATATGAAAGTAGGCTTAGTTTTTAACAAATAATTGGAGTTTAAATTTTAGAAATGAAAAGAATTTGAACAAAATTTTTTCAGTTAATAATCGGCTAATATTTTTTGAAATTTTTTTCTTTTCACTTAATTTTTATCCATCTATTATTTTATTGATTTGCTAAAAAATTAATTCCCTGCTAAAATCAATTTCTTT
>JASCZI010211615.1:31993-56178 GCA_036250425.1 Stylosanthes scabra | reverse complement strand
TTGAAGATTTACTTTTAAGAATAATTAATGAGTGAGATAAATGAAGTACTTAAAGTCAAATTAGCCTAAAAGTTAGCCAGCTATTGTACTTTTTCTTTTTCCCGTAGCAAATTCCTAATAAGGACACTCATATTGGGCTGTCAAATTATCCACTATAATTATGTAATATTTATATCAAATGTGGTAAAAAAAAAGTTGTATTTTGCTAATAAATGTCTTTGTGACATTGGAGGCCAACACTTACAAAATAGTGCTATGAAGCCTTGGAATCTCCTACTAATAAGAAGGAGCAATGACCGGTGAAATATTCTTTCTAGCAAATAGCTGAGTAAAATGTTAGTTACTATAAATTATTTATAATACGAAAAATATAATATTAATATTTAAAAATAAAATTTTTATATTAATATTTATATTTTTTTATGTTAAAAATAATATATATAAAAATATATAATGATATATATGGTATTATTGTTTTTAATATAACAAGTACATTAAATATATACAAAAGTTACTATTCATAGGAGTTTTTTTTTTAAAAAAAAAAAACCCTTTTAATTAACTCCAATATTTCCCCTAAAAGAAAGGCCATATTATTAAGCAATGTGAAAACTAAGACAACAGAGACGGAAAAAAAAAAAAAAACCTAAGACAATGGTCCCAACTCCCAACAAGCATTCTCAAAAGACAAAGCACATCATTAATTTTGTTTGTGTTAGAAATCAATGAGAAATACCTAAAGGAAAATAAATGTGAGTTTTGTTTTCTTCAAGTGTGAATAAAAACTAAGACCAAGCAAGCAAAGTGTTTGTCAAAAACTCGTACACATAATAAAGGCTTTGAAATTGGTAAAGAAATAACATTTTTATCACATAAGTGTAAAGAGTGAAATTTACTCATTTCTATATATTATAATTCTTACAAGTTACAATAGATAATTCACAAACATAGTTTTTAACAGATATAGTTCATTGCCTAGTTCATATATTAAGTTTTAGTATAAAAAATTGATTAAATTGGAGTTATTAGTTATATGAAAGTAGGCTTAATTTTTAACAAATAATTGGAGCTTAAGTTTTAGAAATTAAAATAATTTGAACAAACTTTTTTCAGTTAATAAACGGTTGATATTTTTTAATTTTTTCTTTATTTCCTCTTAATTTTTATCCTGGATTTGCTAAAATATTAATTCCCTGCTAAAATCAATTACTTTAAACATTCTCTTGTTGCCTAAAGAAAATGTCCAATAACTAATACTAGTAAGATAATCAAGTACAGCCAGCATACCTAAACTTTTGTTCTTCCAAAAAATAAACTATTGTTATGGAGAAAGTTTAAGGAGCTCATAATTTGTTAGCCAATAAATGGTCAATAGGTTTTTTTTTTTTTCTTTTTTCTTTTATCACATATTATTTCTTTAATTACACTTATTGGCTCCCTATTAGTCTCCTAATATTGGTTTCGTAACATTACTCATCGTTTTAATCTATAATTCATAATAAATATACCATAAACAAATAAAATTAATTTTATATTGATGAAATGTATTTTTTGTGAAATTTATAAAATAAATTATAATTTAATAATAAATAAATTGATCAATATTTTAAATTTTTTATGAATATAAATAATAGTTTATTAAAAACATGTTGAAAAAGGATCATCAACTAAAAGAAAAATATTAAGTGTATAAGTAGTATTTGTAATTAAACCTAAATACTTTTTTATAAGTAATTTATTTTAGTTTAAAATTAACTTAATTAAATTTAACTAGTAAAGCTCTTTAACATTAGTTTCTGCTATAATTAGATTTTTTCCAAATAAAACTGACCAGGGAATGATAACAGGCGCAGTGGGCGCAGTACGCCACAGAGGCTAATCTCCATGTAGGATCTTGAAATATATTTTTTTTACGGTAATCCTAAATAGTTTTTGGTATTATTCATTTAAATTATGTATTGTGTGTCCAGTTTTATTAACCGTGATAAATCCTATTGTTTTTGGTCCATGTTTGGAGATAAGGTGGGGAAATTTAAAATAAATAAATAAATAAATAATTTTATTAGATATATATTAAAATTAATTATTAAATTAGTTATTAATATATAATATATATTAAAATATAAAAATATATATATTTTAATTTATTTTTAATGTATGTTTTATATTTCAATAGCTGATATTAGTAGCGAAATTTAATTGCAAATAGAATTTTTTAATAAATAAATAGCAGCAGCTCCCAGCAAAAAGAAAGAAATTGTTAATTATGTGTCTTGGTCTGTCCTTGTCCGTGTCCTTGACCGTCACCGTCATCCCCCACTCTTTCCCTCTCTCACTCCAAAATAAATAAATTACTGAGTAGCAACCACCAAGTACCAACACTCCCTCATTCAGTATTCATATTTCATTTCATAAAATTCTAATTCCCAGTATTTATACTTATCATCATTATACTTTCAAAAAAAAAAAAATCATGTTTAGTATTTATTCCTGAAAACTTGAATGACAAACAACGAAGTCGTTGGAATTTGAATCATAATAACAATGGAAGGTCCTCTCATCAACGACTCCACATTTTCCTCCGCCAACCCTTCCTCTTACTCCCTCTCCGAGATTTGGCCTCCCACCACCTTCTCTCCCATCCACAACCATAAGAGGAAGGAATCTTCCCCCTCCTCCTCCACCACCACCACCGCCGCCGCCGCCGCCAATCACTTGGTTCGCCTTCTCTATGCAGTTCGCCCTGCTAGATTAGTTAGTTAGTCAGTCAGTTAGTTAGTTATAATTAACAACAAATAATTCTTACCACCTGACCTAACTACTTACTCACTCACTCACTCACTCTATTTTCGTGTTTTTTTTTGCGGATTTCGAAACTGAATTCTGAGTTCTGGTTTGAAGCAGGATGATTCCTACGGCAATAAGCGTAAGAAACTGAGAGTATCCTTCCAGGAGGAGAACCGTGGCGGCGATTCGAAAGACGAGGTAGGTGCGAGTTTAGTTGGCGGTAACAAGTTAGCTCGGCAAGGCAGTGGCGGCGGCAGCGGTGGCGGCGCTAAGGCTTCTTGTCAGCAACCGCCTAAACAAGACTTCATCCATGTGAGAGCCAGGAGAGGCCAGGCTACCGATAGCCACAGTCTCGCTGAGAGAGTATAATTTTTTTCCCCATAATTTCTAGAACTTTCTCTTTCCTCTGTTTCTAAATGAGCTTTGCTTGTTGACTAAGTTATTTCTTGATCATCATCACACATATTGCTTATGATAACAAGTTTTTGGCAGGCGAGGAGAGAAAAGATTAGTGAGAGGATGAAAATTCTTCAAGATTTAGTCCCTGGATGTAACAAGGTAATAATCATATCTGTTGGATCAGTGATATGTTGTTAATGCTGTTATATAATTTAGGTTTTGTTCTGTTCAGGTAATTGGCAAAGCACTTGTGCTAGATGAGATAATCAATTACATACAGTCGCTTCAGCGTCAGGTTGAGGTAGATCTTTTCGTCTATCATGATTGATTTGTACCAATGAATCTAATTCTGTGCAATAATATATTCTTTATTTTTGCAGTTTCTTTCAATGAAGCTTGAAGCAGTTAATTCAAGATTGAACATGAGTTCTGTTGTTGAATGTTTTCCTTCAAAAGACGTAAGGCCATCATTCTTTTTTTATTTTTTCTTTTGCTCTTAAAACTGTGATAAGTAACTTGAAAATATTAATTAAATCTTCAGGACATAGTTTTATACATTGATAAGGAAACAAAAATACATTAGAAAGCACACAGCTGATAAATATGACATAGTTGTTTTCAATATCTGATTCGAGTGGTTTGTGGAAATCTTCAGGACCTTGCAAACCTTTCTTTGTTGCCTAAAATATGAATTAAAAGAGGCTTAAGGTAAAGAACAAGCTAAATTGTTTGTGAATTTGTGGATCCAGATTCATCTGAGCATGTTAATTGCTGCACAGATTGATTCCACGAAAACATGGTTGAACCAGTTACTTAGCTGGTCAAGGGTCTAATTCCAGGTTTAATTGTTGAACCGTGGGAGCCTCAGCCTTACTGTGCTATTAATTTTGATCAACACTAATTGATTTAATTTTGATGATTACGGTTTCTTTTCTTCTAAGTTTGCAATATTATTATTATTATTATTATTATTATTATTATTATTATTATTATTATTCAGGAGAGGCACATTTGTAGAGTTTATGTAGGTTTGACATCCCATGTATCTGTAATTCTGTTCATGTATATGTATATCTTGATAAAATGTTCATATCTAGTTTGCAAGTGTGTGTAGAGTTTCTTATATTTTTCAATCCTTAACCATGGGACGAGGCTGCCTATGTAGTAATATTATCACTTGTATACATGTGACTGATAGGGCATTGATAGAAACATGAACTAAACATGATGAAGTGGAAAGCAATGCTGGTTTAGTGTGACTGATAGGATTTTCATAGGAATATGAGCTTTAATATGATGGAGAAGTGGAAAGCCACCATGAACTTAAATTACAACTCCCAAATCAGAGACTCACCAAAAGTTAAAGCCTAAAAGGAGGTGTTTCAGTAAGTCGATCTAGCAACAATTACTGGGCTACTCATGGATGACACAGTTTCTTTTCTCTTTAAAGCAACAGTTTCTTTTCTCTTCATTTGCACCATATGACAGGCAACTCAAATAATCTATAAGTGTGTATTTTTGTCTCAAATAATAATCTGGTGTGAATGATAGAGTAACTTCTCTCCTTATTTGCTCTTTTGGAGTTTAGGATGCATTAGCAGGTAGCAGTTTTTTCTATTGTTTTATAGTAATTATTTTATTATATTTGCAATTAATATAAAACTAGCCTATGTACTTAAATAATAATAGCATTTAGTTTATCTTTGGTTAATAGATAGCAATTTTTATACTACTTACATTCTTATTATCCTCTACATTGCAAAGATAAATAAAAAAAAATACCATTAATATAGTATAGAAATATGAACAGTAAGATCAAACATAAGAATATACATTTGCAGAAAGATAAAAAATACAAAGTTAATGTTCTCTTACAAAAGGTTACATTAACATTTTGCTTAACTCCATAGCCAGCAGTAGTATAATTTGGATTTATTAATGTGAGATAGAACATGCTGCCTAATAAATAAGAATAGGGAAGTACTGAAAATAGTAATATAAACTAGTAAAATCCTAGACAACACAGGCATTGTGAGTGATGGAATGAAATCACCAGAAAATAGTCACTAGTAGTAGAAGAAACCTCAAAGCTACCTAGTGTTTGTTTCATCACCTATCTCTGTCTCTGTCTCTGTCATTATCTCTGTCTTTGTCTCTGTCTTTTTCTCTGGCTCGTCTACAATCTTATTTTTTAAGGGTTGGTCTCCACTTTCTGCCGCCAAATCTGTCTTGTGTTCTGGCTTCTTCACCAACCTTCCAAGAAGATATGTCTTCTCTCCTCTGACACCTTTCTTGGGATCATTTTCTCCATCATTATTATTATCCTCACCTCCTTCAGTGTTTTCAGCATGAGCTGCTAGAGCTTCCTTGATTTCTTCCTCAGGTAGTGATCCAAATTTGGTTCTGTAAAGTTCACATTCACTTTCTAAACCTTTGACTTCATCCTCAAGTTTAGCAAGCATTTCATTGGTTGCTTGCAGGTTCTCTTGTTCATACTCTATCTGCTCCTCCATCATTCTTTGATACTGCAAAGCATCCATCTGTAATGCTGCCTTCTCTTCTTGCAGCCGGGTGATCATCGCCATCGCATTCTTCGCAGCAATAGCCGAAGCATTCCTTTCTTCATCCAACTCCATGCACAGAGCCATGAGTGATTTATGATCCATGTGAACCTGCCTTTTTAGGAACGAGTTCGGATCATCTCCTTCAGTTTGAGTAGCTCCCTCATTCGAATCGCCGGCTAATTCTGTCTTTTCCAGTGGTGATTTCCTAATAGTCCATCTGGGACTGGTGCTTGTTGAAGCTGTATCTGTAATTGGAACCCAAAAGAACCTACTCTGATTACTTCCATCCCCAGCCTCGACCGCGATTTCCCTTTTTTCCAGTGGTGATTTCTTGTAAACTGACATTTTAGGACTGTTGCTTGGAGAGTCTGAAATTGGGAGCCAGAAGAACTTGCCACCCTTCATGAATGTTGGGCTTCTTGGCGACTCACCAAAGAACTTGATACCCTTTGCAAAAGAGGGTGTTGTTTTGGGGGTGGTTTCATTGGTTCCTTCCTCACCTTCTGCCAATGGAGGCAAAGATGTACCTTTTGCATCTTCTCTTACTGCATAGAAAATGTTATCAAAATAGGTATATCACTCCAAAGTGGCGTTGTTGCTTGGAACACAAGTAAATCATAAAATAGCACCTTAACAGTATGTCATCAAATCAGCATCCGTATAAAATGCATATTAAAAGTGTGGGAAACAATACATGTATTTATACACGAATATAAGATTATTGTTGTTATTCTGAGTGACGTGTAACCTAAGCAATTGAATATACTTACATCTGATCTTTAGACCTTTTCCGGCGCCATCTTCATTCTCGGACAAAAGCCTGAGTGCTGCGGATCGGATATGAGGCGATTCGGGAGCACTAGAGTCCTCACTCCTCGATGCAGGAGCTCGTGGTGAAGCGGCAGGAGCTCGCAAATGGGGGCCTGAAGTCCTCCCCTTTGATGAGATGGAAGACTTGGTTGATGCCGCTCCACAACATGCACACTTATGAATCCTGCTTCTCTCAAACTGCATGATCCCATCATCCTTCAAATTCAGGTTAACTTTTTGTCCATCTTCAACAAAGAATTCTAGATCCCTCTGAAGGATCCCCAGAAGAGACTTATACGTCTCTGTGTCCGAATCCTTTCCGAACGAAAGCAGGCACTTCTCACACATCTTCCTTATATCAGTGATCTTCTTGTGTTGGTTGCAGAAAGCCATAGAAGACATCTCTTTCTTGTGAGACTCACACAAGCAATTGTTGTAATAAAAAGTTGGAGTTCTATGAGCTAGAATATGTGCCATCCTAGTGCATAACCAGCATGGGATTTGCAATTCAAAATACACAGCTAATTCATTAGCAAGAAGTGCAATAAACCCATCAAGGAATAGAAGGATTATCAACACCCATTCAAGCAATACACTCATCAAAAAGAGTGGCAGCTTTCCCAGTTTTTGCTCAACAAAACGAGTAATTGGTCTAGTGGCCATGGTGGCTTTTTTCTCTTCTTTCTTTAATGTTTCATGTAACAATGGTGGGTGCTGGGACGGTTGAGACGTTGACATGAATGAAAGAAGAGAAGGAAATATCACAATACCTTTATTTTTTTGTTATTATTATTATTTTTTTGTGTCCCTTTTCACTTCCTATGCCTACATTGCCAGGGGAAGAAGATAGAAACCATTTTTGATTTGATAACAAGTGAAGAATGTGTTTTTTTGGGTGGTGATACTAATTTTTGGGTATGAATGGGGGGTGGTTGACCTAAAATACCGGTAAGAATGAACACATATTAGAAAAAATTTTACTTTATCTACTAAAATGGTTTTGGTTCATTGGTTTTTGCTTGGTTGAGTTTATTTTGTTAGATTAGTATTGCTTTAATTAGGAAATTAGAGATCCTTTTCTGCAATTTATTACTATTTGTAAATCCATTTATTACCTTTTTCATTATTATTGTTATTGTTATACATTCTATTCTTACTCTTCCCACGGATTTATCTCTTCTCCACCATGTTATTATAAGAAGTTAAATTAAAAAATGTTAACTATACACATGAAAAGCAAAAAAACAGCTAGGTTAGTTATTTTGTATTTGTAAATAAATATACATATTGTTTAATTTAATTTTAAAATACACACATCGAATTTGCTTTTACAGTTTAATTCAATTTTAGTTTTTTTAAAAATTTAATATAAACAAGTTAAAGTCTATTAAATTATTGAATAATTCTAAATATACATCTATTTTATCTAACAAAGTTATTTATTTTATGCTAAAGAGAAATTCATTTCCATATCAAGTAATCGAAGCTTGTTTTTATGTTATTTTTGTGCTATTTAGTATTAAAATATTTTTTATTTGACATAAAATTAAATGATTTGATTGAACTTAATTGGATAAATTAAATGTAATG
Organism: Stylosanthes scabra; assembly: GCA_036250425.1. Taxonomy (NCBI): domain Eukaryota; kingdom Viridiplantae; phylum Streptophyta; class Magnoliopsida; order Fabales; family Fabaceae; genus Stylosanthes; species Stylosanthes scabra. The sequence goes on along the minus strand of JASCZI010211615.1, from coordinate 48,028 downwards.
TGTGCACCAAACATTACCCTAAATTATTAATTAAATATACTTTAGAATAGACACACAAAAAACATGTTTAGATAAACACTTAAGGGCTAAGGCACGGTATTGGTATTGGAAATTTGGAATAATGTTTCTCATGATAATAATAATAATAACAATAATAATTATTTCATTTCTATAATAAATAGTTTTAGATTGAAGTTTTATATAAACCTTCTTTTTGTTGTTTCCTATGATAGCCAAATAAGTTTGTATTAGCTCAGCTGTGTTGTTACCAAAAACAAAAAAGATACTCATGCTTTATGTAATCGTAGTAACTTCTTGTAATGGTTCTTAAGTTTGTATTTGAAGTATGAAGTAGTTCTAACTTCTACAAATTTCCCGAATTCATAGTTCTTTAGGTTCTGTCGTTATAATTTTTATGACAAGATTCGACAAGTGCTTTTCAATTTTAATGTGGTTTGTAATTTTGGGGAAACCAAACATAAGGGAGGAGCTTGCTAGAATTGGGATGGTTGAAGAACAGTAGTCACATTGAGTTTTATGCTGTGAAAAAAAGTAAAAATGTGCATTACCTATATTCTTTTTATGTTCTTTTGCTTGAAAACTAAGGAGTTCTCTGTTAGATATTTAGAGTGTGAAATGGTCTTGGTTCAGGAAAAAAAAAAAAAAACGCTATGAATCATGAATGGACTACAAAAATTTTGAAGAAAGAGCTGCAAAAATGGATGATGAACTTTTTTTCGATTATCCGGATGATGTGGGGTGCAAGAAATAATAAAGTGTTCAAAGGAAAAAACATGGAGATTGAAGAGCCAAGAAATCAAATCATACTAAAGAACAGAATTTGAAAGATATCAACCAAGCAAAAGGCAAGGTACAGAAACATTGAAATCTACAAAGACATTGAAACATGATCATAACAAGAAGAATAAAGTGAGCTTTGAATGAGTAGGTGTTATAAAGTATAAAAGTGTTTCTAAGGTACGAATTATGATTGACACTTGGTTGATTGTTGTTATTTTGTTTTTGTTATTTTGCTGGATTTGATTTGAATTTGTAAACTCTATGGTTCTAAACCATCCTCACTCCATGTTTTCGTATTTACGTGAGTGTCAAACTCATAAAAAAAAAAATACACATGGCCAATTACTTGCACTAACTTTGGTTAAGAAGACGGTTTGCCTAAGAGAATTGACACGTCAGCTACAAACTAAAGCTCAATTATAAATTTCATGCAATATCTTAGTAAAAATTTGTTATGATTATAATTGATTCGTTGTACTCGTTGGATAATAATTTCTAAAATTATAGCACTATTCTACCCACTATTCTAAGGTTGTATTTTTTTTTTTGAGACGAAAAATTACTTCGAATGATGGTAAGTTGTAAATTTGATAATTGGATATTTGTTAATCCTGAAATAATTTTTAAATCAGATATGAACGAAGTCCATAATTCAGTTGAATGATAATTTTTATGGTTTATATTGATGAGGTTGGATTTTGATCTCAGATGGATTAATCAAATTTAAAAAGTGATATCTTTAATTTCTTACTCTATTGTTGAAGGTTAATCTTTGATTTTTTTTCCAAACTAAATAGATGTATCCAACAGTGTAAATGATTTTATTTTGGGAATTCAGATTAATACAAGAAATCCAACTATAAACTATTTACTTTTTATAATGATTTAATCTTATTCAGCGAAGCTAATTCGAACATTGTTATTTCTGTGGAATAAGTAAGAACTACTACGTTAAACTTAGTTGTTAAAATGGTCTCTAACTCATAATTTTTATAACTTACAGCTGTGTTTCATTTTTTCTTCTCTTCATTAGTTTATTTATTTACTTTTTACCCTTTTGTTGAGTATTGTGGGAGAATAACCCTTATCTTTCTTTATTTCTGTCATAGACAATAATACTCTTGTATTTTATTTCATCATGATCGAATAAAATGCCTTATTACTTTGGAAAAAAAATAGCTTTTTCATAAATGATTGATTATATTTAATTAGACAAAATAGATATACACTTATAATCTATCATGCACGAACACTGACACGGACATGAGAGGCGCCGACATACCAATCTCAATTTTTCATATGACACGATGACACGACATATATATAAAATATAATCTATTTTTTAATAAAATTATAATAATATATTGACATTTTATTTATATTAAAATTTAAATTATTATTTGTAAATATTTTTAATATTTATTTAATTATATAAAATATTTAAGATAATTTTTAGTTTTGAGAAATAGTAATAAATATTGGTGAATGCTATAATACCCTCTCTATTTCGGAATAATTTACCCTCTCTAGTGTATTACCTCACAATTAATTCAATAAATATTTTTTTTACAATTGGGAGTATAGAATTACTTATTTATCTTTCAATTTCTATTGAATTTGATTAAAAATGATCATAGAAAATGAAAAAATGATATATTATATTATTTGTCTTTTTTGTATAACAGGAAATAATAAAAAAAATATATCATATTATTTGTTCATCTAGTAAGAAAAAAAACATAAAATGTTTTTAAAAACTCTTATTTGAATAAGATTATATATAATTTCAAACTAAAAAACAATTTATTGAGTTAATTTTAAGCTAATACACTAGAAAAGGTAAATTATCCCCTTAGAGGGTAGCGTAGCATTTACCATAAATATTACTTTTAAACTCATTTTAAGAACATAAGTTAAAATAAAGTTTGAACACGGACACGCGATAATATTTTGGAATGTCAAGTGTGTTTGAAGATGTATTTTTTTTTTTGTTTTTTTAAGAACATGGATAGGACATAGAAAACACGGGTTCAAATTAGTGTCAATGAGTGTCGTGTCCGAAATGTGAACACGTCAATTCAACGAAATGTCCGTGCTTCATAACTTATAATTATTATAATTTTATTATTAATTTATTTGTTACTTCTAATGATATATTATTTCTCCGTAACACTATTTGTAAACTATTTTGATCAATTAAGTCATTTGAATAGAAAATTATTTTGGTATTAAATAGTAAAAAAATAATATCAAAATAATTTTTTGGTTAAAGACAAATATATCCCTGACTTTTTTAAAATTGGACAAAAGTGCCCCCACCTTGATGAAATACCTGTATACCCCTAACCTTCAAAAAAACAAGACATTCCTACCCCTCCGTTGTTGATAATCACGTGACCGTTATGAACCTGTATGAGGTGGATTTAAACGGGGCTGATGTGGTTAAAACGGTGTTGATGTGTTCTAACCAGGCCCGTTAGTACAGTGAGGAGAAGAATGGTGATAAATTGCCGAGGGTTAAATTATCCGTTTTAACAAAGATTAAGGTCTGTTGTATCTTGACTATTTATATTATTTATTAGTAAATTTAGTATTTATATTATTTATTTTAAAAAAATCCGTAATTTTGGTTAGTTCATTTGTGGTTTTTGAAGAAGTAGCCATTTTGATGAAGTTTGAGAATGTGTTTTTTGCCAGAATGCTCAGTTAAACCACTGTAAACCCCTGTTTGAATGCATTTGTATATGAGTTGGATTATAAAAACAGACAACAACATTGCAAAATAGATTGTGAAAACTAAACAACCAATAGCATAACCACAAGTGAACAAAGTGATAACATAGATGTGCAACCATAACGGTTTTTTTTTTATTGAAATGCAACTATAAACAATCAGAACACAACAGATCTTCATCTTTGTTAAAACGGACAATTTAATCCCCGATAATTTATCACCATTCTTCTCCTCACTGTACTAATGGGCCTGGTTGGAACACATCAGCACCGTTTTAGCCACATCAGCCCTGTTTAAATTCACCTCATACAGGTTCATAACGGGCACGTGATTGTTAACAGCGGAGGGGTAAGAATGTCTTGTTTTTTGGAAGGTCAAGGGCATACAGGTATTTCATCAAGGTGGGGGCACTTTTGTCCAATTTTAAAAAAGTCAGGAGTATATTTGTCTTTAATCCTAATTTTTTATTTAATATCAAAATAATCTTCTATTTAATATACAATAAATAATTTAATTGAATTTAGTCCGGCGAAATAGGTATATACGTAGAATTATCGATTATTCTTTTAGAAAATACTATGACCAGTGGTCGCATAAAAAAATTATTTTGTTAGAAAATACACTGATTTATTTATTTATTTTTCAAAATAATGCCTTTTTTTTTTGGACAGTGAAAATAATGCCGTTTAAACCCTAAGATGCACATATGATCATGTGCTTCCATGTATCTTCCTCTGCATTTATATTTCAAAATCTGTCACACTATTGTCTAATTATATTGTAACATATGGTTTTTTTTTTTTTTTTTTCTCTCTCTCTCTTTCATCCCCTTTCTTTTAAATAATAATAAAACTGCTGGTCGGGGGTATCGTCCAACGGGGAATCACGCATTGACGGTCTGTAAACCGGGACCCACTCCTCCAACCATCTCAATCGTCCACCACGTGTCCAGATCCGGCGGCACCCCCACGGTCTACAACGCTTCCTGTATACACCGTAAGCACTACGCAGCCAAAGTCAATAAATCAGACGGCCAAGAATCGCTCTCTCATAAGGGTCGCTGATCCAAAGATTTATCAAACCCTTCCCCCTCACCGGGCGCCAAAAACCCCTTTCGTCGCTTTATCAACAAACAACACACAGAACAAAACACACTTCATTTCAAAAACCCGCAGTGTGCCCCAAAACGAAAAAAGAAAAAAAGAAAAAAAAGGAGGATAAGAAGAAGAAGAAGCGGAAAATTGATAAATCCACAGTGAGATTGAGCTTCCGTTTCGTGTTTCCCTAATCAGTGCTACGATTCGGTTCGGTTCGGTTCGATTCGATTCGGATTGAATTGGAGCATGGACCTTCAGAACACTGTGAAGGAAGCCCTAAATGCACTGTACCATCACCCCGATGATGCGGTGCGCATGCAAGCCGATCGCTACCTTCAGGATTTCCAGCGAACTCTCGATGCGTGGCAGGTCCTCTATTGAATCCCATTCTCTGCTATCTCGATTCGTTTCCCTTTGGTTTCTTTATTTTTTTTTTTTATTATTATTATTGTTGTTGTTGTTGTTGTTGTTGTTGTTGTTTCTGGTGTATTGGATTTCATTTCCGATTTGATCTTGGAGTGAGTGACTGGGAGGTTTCTTGAGTATCGGTGATGAGCTGTATCGCGTTTGATTTGATGAATTTTTTGATTCTGTAGCTCGAGCTGAGCTGGAAGTCATGTGTAACGTTTCTATTTGTGTGTCTCTTGTAATTTGAGTAGATTTAGGGTTTTCGGTTGTGAGTTCTGAGCTCAGTTGTTGCTTCAGTGCCTAAAGGAAATTTTGATACTGTGTTTGTTAATTTGTTGACGATTTTGAATTCTGCAGGTGGCTGATAATTTGCTACATGATTCCAGTAGCAATCTGGAAACCTTGATATTTTGTTCTCAAACCTTGAGAAGCAAGGTAAGCATTGTTCTTCTATTTGTTTTATGTAGTTACGGGCTACTTCAAAATGGTTGCCCTTAAGGTTTTTTCTTGTTGATTTTTGAGTGGTTAATTTGTATGATAAAGGTACAACGAGACTTTGAGGAGCTACCTTCCACAGCTTTCCGGCCATTGCGTGATTCATTAAATGTGAGTGAGTATCCATCTTGTAATATTTTGAGGTGATCCGAGAGTGTGTGCTGGTTTCTGGAGAATTGTTATGTCTGTCAGCTCTGATCATTCAGATGTGTTAGTATGTACAATAAATAATAGATTTGCTAAGGCTTTATTTTCATGGTTGTTTTGAACACAGAACTTGCTAAAAAAATTCCACAAGGGTCATCCAAAAGTCAGAACTCAGGTATATCTGGAAGGCCTTTGCTCCCTTCTATTTTTTTTTCTTACATTTACTTTTATTATTATTTGACAATATTTAAATGGAAGTTAACTGTAACCAAATGTATCCTTCAAAATTGTTTGCATTTATAGATTAGCATTGCTGTCGCTGCATTGGCTGTGCATGTGCCTGCTGAAGATTGGGGAGATGGTGGTATAGTGAAATGGCTTAGGGATGAGATGGATTCTCATCCGGAATATATACCAGGATTCTTGGAGTTACTAACAGTTTTGCCTGAGGTACATCATGTGATATGCGGGATTATGTGTCATCTCTTCATTTTATTAATGAGAGAAATACCTAAAGTTTGAATGACTAAGTGACAAGTTGATATAATTTTCAAAGTTGCTGCTTTGTCGGATAGTGTTTTATTTGACAAGTAACATCATGCAGCTGGAAGATTCTTATATAAATGGTTGTGCTAAAGTCTTTTAATTATATCAAGTTGATTAACGGTTTCTTTTGTTGTTCTGCATGCATGCCTTTAATGTATTTTGTCGTTATAAACAGGAAGTATTAAACTATAAGATAGCAGCTCGCCCTGAGAGGCGTCGTCAATTTGAAAAAGAGCTTACTTCTCAAATAGAGGTTGCTCTAAATATTTTGACAGCTTGTTTGGCTATTTCTGAGCTTAAAGAGCAGGTGGGCAATGAATTCTTGTATTTTGTATGTATATTTTCTTAACCCTATCCCTAAGTGGTTTTATTTTATTTTATGTTTTTTGTTAACATGTCAGGTTCTTGAAGCGTTTGCTTCGTGGCTTCGCCTAAAACATGGGTATTAAAATTTTTCCCACCTTATGTATTAAATGTGTTCGGCTAAGTCGTATTTATTGGATGTATTGCCAGTAACTTAATATATTATTCTGATCGAGTTTAAATTTTCAAGAACTATTTTGTATAAATGAATAATCTGAATTGTGTAGTGTATTGGAGGAAGTTTGTTAGATGATTGTGCTTTCTGTCAAGCATTTAGTTATTTTTTTGGGGTGATAAGTTTGTTTTTCCTCCCCAATAAATATGCGCACGTTGGCTTTTTTAATAAAAGAATGCTGAAAGGAACGAGTATCTCAAGTTATAGAAACAGACAACTTGTCAAGTGAAAATGATGGAAAGCATAGATGCATTCCACAACCGCTGTATAATGTTTTTTTTTTTTTGGGGAGGATTTATGAAGTTAATGAAGAATATGGGAGAGATATGTATTTAATTTGAATATTACAACTTCATTAATCTTGGATTTATGCGTTTCTTGTTCATTGGCTTTACTTTTTCTCTTTAAATTTTTGTTTATACAGGATTCCCGGATCTGTTCTCTGTACCCATCCATTAGTTCTTACAGCATTATCAAGCTTAAATTCCGAGTTTCTTTCCGAGGCATCTGTAAATGGTATGTATGATAGCTTGGGAAAATATTGATGATTTTCTATTGTTATTAAATATTTATATGCTTTTTGTTGGTTAATCAATGAAATATAGGAAGGAAGAATAATAATATAAGCTAATGAATAGTATGAAGTTTGATATTCATTTGATGTGATATATTTTGTCACAGAAGAAAAAGCATCAAGTACTAGACTCTTGAATAACAATTAAATCATGAAATGTAAGGAAGCATAGAAATTACTCCTAAGATATCATTTAAGATACTCTCTAAGATACAATTAATATAATATATGTTATAATTTGGATTCCTAGTCTTTAACTTTATAATTAATAGTCAATAGTCAATGCATTTTATTTATCCAAAAAATGGGATGCACTTCAGTTCGCGTCAAAAGCTCGAGTTTGTGTTGGAAACATGAAAAATGTTGACCTTTTGCTCTTGCCAGATTGACTGTTAATTTTTTAACATTTTACTCCATTCTTCTTCTTAAATTAAGGTTTCTTTTAATTATTTAATTTCTTTTTTATTTAAAAGTAAGATTTATAATGTTTTTGTTCACTTGGGGAAATATGTACACGAGTGGTTAAATTGTTGTAGCTATATAAATGTCTCTATTTATATCAAAATTATTGTTTTATTATAAAGTATCTAAGTGACTGTTGAATTGGGTTCTCTAATTGCTGAAGTCATGGTAGTTTCACATATTCTGGCTTCACTTTTACTTTTACCCCATAACTTTAGTTTAATCATGTTTACTTTTACTTATTACAGTGATTTCTGAGTTAATACACTATACAGCAGCAGGGGGTATTGATGGTGTTTCTGCAAATATGCCCTTAGTTCAAGTAATTGTACCTAAAGTTATGAATCTTAAAACACAACTTAGTGATTCAACAAAGGTAAACACTTATCTGAGTTCTCAGTCTGCTTGCTTTGGGGCATACGTGATTCTTTATTTGATTATACTCATATTCCTAAGTATATAATTATGTTTTTGGTCATGTTATTGGTGATTTAGTTCAATCTATTTGCATATCATTGTACTCTCTGCTACTCCTATAACGTCATTTTCTCCCATCTTTGTTCGTGGTGCTAATTCTGTTTATTTAGTTTAGCAACTATAGTTTTTTGGCATGCTATGAACACCAAGTAGCGAATGCAACATGCTCTTGGATCCTTTCTCCTCTGCTAAATATTTTTCCATTATCTTGTATTGATATTTCATAATGTCTATCTGAATTTAAGCTTTGATACATTATACTACAAGCACATGCTCACATGCTTGCATTCTGACGTCTCTAAATCTCACTGGTGCAATGTGCAAATAATAATGTTTAGGGAATATGATTATTCCATTATATGTTACCAATACTAATAGTTCAAAGGCAATTGCTTTCTTTACTACATTACTTATTGGTCTACTATATTCATGATCTTTTTCTCTGCCTTTAGGATGAGGAAGATGTAAAGGCAATTGCTAGGTTATTTGCGGATATGGGTGATTCATATGTGGAATTGATTGCAACTGGTATGTTTATAAGATAATTTTTTATTGGTTTCTATCTGAGAATCATTTATGCTTTCTCTTATGTATAGCTTGAGTGACTTTGGACCATTGACAAGCTGCCCGTGGTTCTTGGTGATGTTGAGTCTATTGGATCTTAGTTGTGATTAATTAATTTTCCAGGGTCAAATGAATCAATGTTAATAGTGCATGCATTGTTGGAAGTTGCATCCCATCCAGAATATGATATTGCTTCAATGACTTTTAACTTTTGGCACAGTCTTCAGTTGAACTTGACTAGAAGGTGCTTTTCTCCCTTGAAAGTATACTAAGTATACTTGCTCTTTCCTTGATCATAATGTATATAAAATTGTCTGGCAGGGAGTCCTACGTTCAATATGGTAATGAAGCATCGATTGAAGCTGAGAGAAATAGGAGGCTACTTGTTTTCCGTCCTGCATATGAGTCACTTGTATCCCTGGTAAGTCTTCCAGGTTAGAAACTAGGCACCAAAATTTTCCACACAGCACCAATGGATTATGTGTGGCTGTGTGCTACTGCTACCTTTAATTATTATTATTTTTTATTTATTTTTGTAGATCAGATAAAAATTTATACAACCTGTATTGTAGTAATATTTATGAACTCGTTCTCAGTATTGTTGTAGTATTATGATATATAATATATTGTGTGATCAAATGAGAAATTGTACTTATTTCTAGATATGACTAGTTTTTGTAGTTGTTAAAAGTTTCATGTTATTCATATATGTTTTGCAGGTTAGCTTCCGAGTTCAGTATCCTGAAGATTATCAAGACCTATCATATGAGGACCTTAAGGAATTTAAGCAGACAAAATATGGTAATGAGGTGGTATTGTTGTCATCCATTTGTTTGTCATCCACTTTTATGTCTCATGTATTCTTGCACATCAAATTCCTTCGAATATGAGTACTAGATACTAATATTATATCATCATTATTACTAGTATCATCACTATTACTGCTAGCAGTGTGTGCGCCCTTAGTGCCTGCCTTAACTTCCTGGAAGTTATTAAAGAAAAAGCTTTGTAACAAAAAATTATATACTTGATGAGTAGAGGGGCATTTTTGGAGCATAAAATTTGGACACCAAATGAGGCAATCCCCGATTCCCCATTATTTGTGTAATAGATAATTCAATTCACTAAAGGCAAGTTATGGATTTTCATGTTCTAGCAGACTAAGTCATAGAGCCATATTTTTGCATTACTATTGCTGAATTGTTTCAACATTGAAGGCAACAGCAGTATGTGGTTTCGAATGTCATATCTATCAATATGACAGTTCAGTAGTAGCAGTTGGTTCTCTGTGATATATGGATATTACATTTTTTTTGGAAATAGAAAATTAGTGCACACTTTGTCATTGAACTGCTAGTTGATAAATGACATTCTAATATGATATGTGATAATAGATAGTATCGTGACCTTATTTGTAGCAGATGAAAGTTATGTTTTCATTGTAGGTGCTCCCTGCATATGTTTGCCACATTCTTTCATTAAAAAAATTACCACTGATGCTTAAGTTTGCTGCCTCGCAGAATATTTAAGCTACTTATGAACTTTTTTCTTTGTAAGGCCTTAACCAGAATTTGATGTTGATAGTATAATAGAAAAGGTTAAAATTTAGTTTTTTAGTCTGTTTTAGCTATAAATAAGAGTTGTTGTGAGTTGTACAGGGGTTTTTGGTGGAAAATTCTGTTAAATTTGAGAGAATCTCTCTTCAGTTGGTTAGTACCAACAATGTACTTCTTCAAGAAACTGTGATTGCAGTTCTTGATTCATGAATAAAGCTTAGTTCTTCTCCTAGTTCTATCACTAGTATTAGAAGTCCTTCAATCGCACACCAGAAGAATGGAAGTTAAAAAATGGAGGCTCGATTCGATTCACTGGAAGCAAGGATGGAGGAATTGTTCAGAATGGTGCAAGATTCTCTCCAACGGCTCAATTCCAGAATCGATTCCCTTGAGAATCGTAGAACGACGCGAACAGAGAAAGGATCTCCATGCGATTTGAGGAGAGTGGCGCAACCTAGATCTACAATCGAAGCCTTTGAATCTGGAAAAGAATCCTCCTGCTGAGGAAGAGGATGCCGGCAACAGCGCCGCCGACACTACACATCTGCACCAAGACAGTGACGCGAAGGGCGACGTCTCCCAATCGGAAAAGGGGGAAGAACGGGGCTTCCTAGAATCGGCAACGGCGGGGATCGGGCTTGGCAGTGTCGCGTCGCGAGAGTAGCATGGCACGAGAGGTTCAGTTACCGGCGGTGAAAAGCGGCAGGCCGATACAGTGGCAGAGTTAGTCGAGCCTACGGGTTTGGTCGTCCATGCTCGGTCGTGGCCTGGTCACCGCCTCTCGTGGCGGTTGTCCTCCCTTGGGACAGAAAAGACGAGAGGCGAACACTGGAGGTTGACAGCGTAACGATAGCCATGGAGGATGGGACTCTGGAGCGGCGCAGCATGCTTCGAAGAGCCGCGAACGACGAGGCGGAGAGAGGGGAAGTGGCGGCGGTTAGTGGTTTCCCTCAAACCAACGGCGTCCGGCCTGGCTTTTTGCTGACGGTGGGAGGATTTGCTGCAGCGCAACCATGGGAGAGTGTTGTGGCAGTAAGGTAGTGTTTGGTAAGAGAGACTGGGACTGAGACTGGGGGACTGAAATTCAGTATTGTGTTTGTTGAGCTGAGACTGGAACTAAAATTTCAGTCTCAGTCCCTAAAATTCCAGTATTTTCAGTACCTCCAATTTGGAGGGACCGGAAGACTAGGACTGAGACTGAAATTTTAGTAACTCTTTTTTCCCAAAATATCCTCATTTAACTTTAACAATTTCAATTTTGCCCCTCTCTCTGTATTCAAATTAGGTCAGAATGCCCCTATTCTCTCTCTCCACACCACCATCTCCATCAATCTACATACCACAACTCACCCAGCTGCCGGCATCCTTGCTCAGTGTCGTCCAGTCACTCTCCTTGCTCGCAGCGCCGTCGTCCTTGCTCAGAGTCGTCGCCCCTCTCGCAACCACCGTCGCCCCTTGCATAGCGTCGTCGCCCCTTTGTCTGCAGTGGCTTCTCATATTCAAGCTTCTTCCCCAGCGACGTCAAGTTGTTCTGCTTCTTCGGTGTTTATGTCAAGTTCTTATGCTTCTTCACTGTGCAACTTCTCCACAGCCACCTCCAATTCCTTTATTTTGTTTATTCTACTAAGGTGCCACCATGGTCTTCCCTGCTTATACCTCTTCTCCCTCTTGATGAAACTAGATGATTTATTATGTATTCCATGAGCACCTCAGTTATATGAATTTATTAATTAAATTTTGTATATTGATTTCACTTGTTATTAACGAATTTATGAATTGGATTTTGTATGTTGATCTCACTTGTTATTATTCTTGAGAAAGAGATAGAGTTTACTGGAACCATTTACTTTGTTTCGTGCTTGTGTTCTGGAATGATAAAAAAAATACAACTTTCTACATTGTTTTGTGCTTGTGTTCTGGTCTTATGAAAGTTTTATTTTTCATATTTTTGTGAGTTTGGAATGATGAAAAATTGGTAGTTGTTTGACTTAATCAATGGAGGTAATTTTGGTGGTGATGCAACATCTTCAACAATGGTGGAGATAGTGTTAATGTTGGTGTTGAGTGATAATGGTGAATGGGGTTATTTTTTTTTTTTTTAATTATCAAGGATATTTTAGTTATTTTGTTTATTTTAGTCTTTATTGTTATAAGTTTTGTACATTTTAAACCAAACACAATACACAAACTTATTTTAGTCTTAGTCTTCCAGTCTCAGTCTTTCAGGCCTAGATTTTTGGGCTAATTGTTGGATCTTCCAGTTGCAAATTTTTTGGACTGATTCAAACATCACTCAATCATGGCCCAACGCAATTTTCTTGGATTTTAAAAGAATGGGCTAAAATTCTATCAATGGGATCCTGGTGGACTTTTTAGGTTTTTTTGGGCAGTGGCAGAAGAAGCAGAATAGCTTTCAGGTTTCCACCTTGAGGACAAGGTGGATGTTTAGGGGGAGTATTGATAGTACAATAGAAAAGGTTAAAACTTAGTTTTTTAGTAAGTTTTAGCTATAAATAAGAATTGTTGTGAGTTGTACAGGGGGTTTTGGTGGAAAATTCTGTTAAACTTGAGAGAATCTCTCTTCAGTTGGTTAGTACCAACAGTGTACTTCTTCAAGAAACTGTGATTGCAATTCTTGATTCATGAATAAAGCTTAGTTCTTCACTTAGTTCTATCCGATATTTTCTATATCAGGCTAATTATAAGTTGTTGTTTCAGCTGTTGCCGATGTATTAACAGATGCAGCATCGGTTCTTGGCGGTGATGCTACTCTAAGGATTCTATATATGAAACTCCTCGAGGTGTGTATTGTATAAGTGGCTGAGTTGAAAATGCTTTGTCTCTATTGATAGTGGATCTTCTAATTGTGGGAGACTGAGCTCATCATGTCTATATAACACATAAATTTTGTTATGCACTTAAAATTTAGGCTGTAGCTGGACATGGTAATAATGAACACAAGGATTGGCGTCCAGCAGAGGCTGCTTTATTTTGTATTCGGGCTATATCTAATTATGTTTCAGTTGTTGAAGCTGAAGTAATGCCTCAGGTATTGTTACTCACTAAAATTTGTAACAGTTATTATATTGATCTAGCCCAAGTATGGCCACATGATTTAAACCTATCTTAGTTTGATTATTTCAATTGATTCTTGATATTTAACATCAATCACATAATCATTCATTGTCATTACATCTCTGTCTTGATGTGGATGAAATTCTATGAGCATTTATACTTTTTTTTCCCTCCCTCTTTTTGTTTCTTTCTTTTGGATATGAACTTAGGGAGATTTATATGTTAGATGTGATATAACTTATTGTGCTTTGAAATCGACACCCTTATGCTGAAATTGGTTCATTTCCCTGCCACAGAAGTACAAGTACAACAGACACAAAATCATGTTTCCTTGTGGAGACGGGGACAAAGATACTAAAACTATATAATATGACAATGAACAGTAGTAGAGAAAATTTTAACATTAATAGCCAGCAAAAAGTCATGTGAACTTTATGTGATAATATGATTTGTAAATAACTTTTAATTTTGACTACTCATGTAAGGTTTAGCAGCCAAAATTTTTAATCACTCAAAAAAAAAAAAAAAAAGCTTTCTAGCATGATTCATGGTCTTACAGATGCACCACCATACTTGCTGCACAATGTATATATCTGAAGTTCTGAACTTATCCTAATGATAGCTTATGCATACTATTATGTATATTCACATTTCATGCAGATCATGGCTCTGCTTCCAAAACTTCCCCCTCAACCCCAGTTACTACAGACTGGTAATGTACATATTATCCTCTCTAAAAGTTTATTTTTTAATTATTTCCAACTATACCTTTTTAGTTCCTGGCTCAGTGCCACTTCCTTGTATTGCGTGTACAATTAATGAAGTAGCTTTTCCTTTTGAATTTTAATACCAAATTTACTAATTAAATTGCTGTTTATCTGCTTTTTCCATAATTTTTAGTGTGCTTAACAATTGGAGCTTATTCAAAATGGCTTGATTCTGCATCATGTGGAGTGTCCATACTACCTTCAGTTTTGAATATCTTAATGAAAGGAATGGGTACATCCGAGGAATGTGCAGCTGCTGCTGCTTTGGCATTTAGGCACATCTGTGATGGTATAGTTAACTGTTTGAGTATATTCATTCACTTTTTGTATGCTTGTTGGAAGTTGAAGAATTGTTTTGGTGAGTTTCAACAGTTGGTGCCAACATGATGAAGAGTGAAGACTTAGATTGATATCAATTTAATTTTCATGCTTCTGACTTAGTGTACACTGGCATTTTGCATGCGGTGTTTGATTCTGTTATTTTCATACGTAGTGGCAAAAATTTCTTGTGCTTTTATTAGGGAAAAAAGCTTATTTATGCTTAGATTGTGTTTGAAGAAAGTATTACGGGGATCCAATTTTCCTATTATATTAAAAAAAAAAAAGATGCAGAAGTATATGAAGGAGAATTTTTGAAAGAGGATAATAGCTAAATAAGGATATATTTATTCACATGTCACTCGGTTCTGGATTAGATTTGAGTGTTGGGTTATATTTGGTCCACAGCTCATTGATCTGCAAGTAATTGAATAAGTTGTTACTGATCTCTTTTTTTCCTTAAAAATATATATTTTTTTGGTTTTTTGTTTTGGAGTATTCCTTATGCTTTTCAATGTTTGCATTCTGTCACCTCATGCCAATAAATAAATTTGTTGTATCTGCTAGAATTTATTTCCAGTATTTCTTCTGGAACCTATTAATTGAGATCGAAGACTACTTAGAATTAAGATGGAGAAAATAATTTTTTTTTCTTCAGATTTCGCATCAAGTTGTTTAGAGTTTAAATTGAATTTTTTTTTTCAGTATTCAATATGTATGTTCAGCATGTATCAAATGATTTGGTTATGTTTCAGATTGCCGGAAAAAGCTTTGTGGAACATTGTTACAGGGTCTGTTTCATGTCTACAATACCACTGTGAATGGGGAAGATAGTGTCAAAGTCCCTGCTGAGGAATCATTGCATCTGGTTGAGGCCCTAAGGTATTTTGGATACTTGAAATATACAGGGGTAGTATTTTTGTGATTGATTCTATCTTACTGATGCGGTTGATTATAATTCCCATGCAGTGTGGTTGTTACTGAACTTCCTCCAGATGATGCGAAGGAAGCTCTTAAGTTATTATGCCTACCAATTATGTCTCATTTACAGGTTGGTATTGGTCTACAAGGATGTTTTTGTCATACAAGTTCTTCAATTATTCACGCTTTAAACATTTTGCTCCATCAGGAAGCCATCAATCAAGGTCCGGAGATCTTAAGCAAACGACCTTCTCGTCAGTTAACAATTCACATTGATCGATTTGCTTACATCTTTAGGTGTGTTCGAGTTTATATTATGGCTACACACCCCTGAGGCCAGGCCCCAGCCTTTTGTTGTCTTAAACAATTTTTTTTCACAGTTGTGAACATTGTTTCTGCTTGTAGGTTTGTAAACCATCCTGAAGCTGTGGCAGAAACTATTCGACTGCTCTGGCCTATTTTCAAAGCTATTTTTGATCTGTAAGTGAACCAAATTTCTTCTGATTTCGATAATTTCTTTTTCCTCCCTCTTTTTATTATCTTTTGATTCATTTA
>JASCZI010211615.1:8778-31983 GCA_036250425.1 Stylosanthes scabra | reverse complement strand
GTTGCATTTTTTATGATAATTTGCCAGTCGTGCCTGGGACATGAGAACAATGGAATCTCTATGCAGAGCATGTAAATATGCAGTGAGTAAGCTAAACTGTTAACTTAGCTATATTTCTTCAATCTAAAATAACAACAACAATATTAAGTAGGCATAAATTACCATCGACTTGTGCAACTGAATTAGGAAATTAATTTTAACACTCGTATTAATATTACTTTTGTTGTGCCTGAATCAGCTCTCTCCAATTTTGATTCTGTGATCTGTCACGTTTATGCATGAAATTTCACCATGTTGCGACACAGTGTGATATGCTACGTTTCTTATGTGTAGAAAGCTATGTTTTTAGTTGGCTGTTTCTCAGCCATGTCAATGATACAAATTTAAAATTTAATGCCAGTTCCCAGGTGGTTTCTTCCTCCTAAAGAGCCTGTACAAATGCTCAACTCTGGTTCTATGCATTGTCAACGTTGAAAAAGATTAGTTTGTAATAATGAATGCTCTGGCAATATTCTATCACATGTTTCTAGGTGAGAACATCTGGAAGGCTCATGGGTGATACCATTGGTGCCATGCTGGAAGAGATTCAGAGTCTATATATGCAGCATCACCAACCATGCTTTCTTTATCTTTCCAGTGAAGTTATAAAGGTATTTTTATCTTATCCTGCCATTTTTGTCACCGTTTCTAGTAGTAATATGTTGTGTAAGTTATACATGATTTTAGCTTTAGTAGTGCCTTTGGTTTAGAAGTGATTCTCGATATTAGATGAAGATCTCTAGTATGCCAGTGGAATTTCCATGTTTTGTTCTATAAGGCAAAGGAGATTGTCTTAATTTCATTGACTTTTGTTGGCTACTTTATGATTATTTGGGAGTATGGCAACATTCTATGCCTATTTAAATTTGTTTAGTGTGTGTGTTTTTAGTATGGCAACATTCTAATATTCTATTGCCATGTTCTCATTTCTCAAATCTCAACTGAATTTCTTATATTCTATAAACGAAAGCTACTGTTATGCATCTCATGATTCTACCGTTGACTATAGATAGTACGCAATTGATGTTAGTTGGTGAATTAGTTTGCTATATTTATGTTGATTGTGTGTATTGGTTTTTCAGATTTTTGGTTCAGATCCATCTTGTGCTGACTACTTGAAGAATTTGATTGAGGCTCTCTTCCAGCACACCACCCGTCTTCTCACAAGTATTCAGGTATGATCCATGTCATGCATTCTTTTCAACATATGAAGTATTGAAGTGGTAGTGTGGCAAGCTGGATCGTTATTTCTTGGTGCAGGAGTTCACAGCTCGGCCTGATATAGCAGATGATTGCTTTTTGTTGGCCTCAAGATGTATTCGCTACTGTCCTCAATTATTTATTCCATCTCCTGTTCTTCCTTCATTAGTTGACTGCTCTATGATTGGGATCACAGTACAACACAGGTATTGGCTCTTGCTCTCTCTCTACACACACACGAGATAACAAAATAACCTTGAAACACACGCAAACAAGCACGAGAGCAAAACAACCTCGAAAGGCAATCCAATGTTCTTTTGAATGGTATTTATGTCTCTCTATAAATTCATTAAGAAGGGGATTCCATAGATAGGAGGGTAAGGCTTCCTTCACTAGGGAATTATATAGAAGAAAATTACCAAGGAAATAGCAATACTCAAGAAAAAAAATTAACGATGGTATCTAAATGTCTTTGCGTATTTGAAACTGCAACTGCCATAAGACCATGGTACGATACCAGCACTAGATACAGGCCTAGAACCAGATTTTATCACACTTTGGAACTGACATACCTTGAAAGGATTTGAGCATTCCTCTACAACTAGACGTGGCACACAGTTCAAGCAGTGACCCCCTTCTATCAAATCCATTAATATGCTGTTGAAAATGTCTATCAAAATATAGGCAGACTCAATCTTCAATATAATCTATGAATCATTCGATTCCACAATGAATTAGCAACTGGTCAAACATGAGAAAACTTGTCTCGCTTCTTACCTACTAAAGTGAAGGTGTGAACACTTTTTATCATATAATACAATGTGTTGAATCTCTGATGTAACACGTTTGTTTTGCTTACTTTTTATGAAGTCAAGTCATCAAGGGTAGCTATTGACACTAAGTAACTTCTGCATCTCGTAAATCATAGAATTGCCAAAGGATAAGATGTTATGTACAAGTGGAGTAACTTTTGGAAAACCATCAGTTATTACATGTCAAACCATGCATCAATTCTCTAGTGGTTATTGCATTGTTCTTTACGTTGGGCATAATCTTCTGTAGGGAGGCTTCCAAGTCAATATTGCATTTCTTGGCCGACATTTTTGATCTTGCAAACTCTGCAATTGGGGCACAATTTATACCGACCAGAGATCATATAATTATTCCTCGTGGCGCCAGCATCACCAGAATTTTGGTTGCATCATTAACAGGAGCACTTCCTAAATCTCGAGTTGATGTGGTAATTTTTCAAGTCATTGTTGACATAACTTTCTAATTTTCATATATATTATACAAAAATTGATGGAAGGATGACTTGCAAATTATTTGTTTCTGAATTTGTCTCAGGTATCTTATACATTGCTGGCATTAACGCGAGCATATGGGTCACAAGCACTGGAATGGGCAAAAGAGAGCGTGTTGTTGATTCCATCAACAGCTATCACCGATGTGGAGCGATCAAGATTCTTAGCCGCCCTTTCTGATGCAGCATCTGGTGGTGATACTAATGGGTTAATTGTTCCCGTTGAAGAATTCTCAGATGTTTGCAGACGGAATAGAGCAGTTCAGGAAATAGTTCAAGAAGCTTTGAGACCCCTTGAGTTGAATTTGGGGATTGTATCATAGATTATTGGTAAAAATGCCGGTGATAGAGGGGGCCATTTTGTTTAGGCCTTGTCTGTTGTTTAGGCTAGTTTGTTGTGTATTATCTGTTATATTCTTCATTTTTTTTTTCTTTTCCTCTTTTAATCAATTATCATTCTCCAATTTTTTAGGAGAATTCCTGCCCCCGCATATTCTGTTGTGTTGGCTGGAAGAAATTATATTAGGTGTTGTGTCTTATATTCTGGAGATGTGGGATTGGTGAGTGATGTCATTTGTCCTGTTTCATTTTTGGGGGCTGAGTTACTTGCCATACAATTGTAAGTTAAATGTAAACAGGAAAAAAAAAGGTGGGGAAATATAGTGGACAATGGAAGTTGCTGCAATTTTTTATATTTTTATTTTATTTAAATATGAAATGAATGTTGATTTTGCAAACTTTAGGGCCCTTAAAAGTGAAAAACTGCCGCATGTTTGAGATGTTAATATGCCACTATGTAAACCCAAAAAAAAAATACCCCTTTATGGCAGCTGCTTTAATCATAAAATTTCTTGGACTTGGATATATATTGGTGGTGAAGGTTGATCCAATTGAGCGAAGACACGTGTCCACAACATTTCAGTATTTGGAGCGACTCGGACGTCACTCCCATCATTAGCCATATTTCTATTTTGGTCCCGCCCTGTTGCCTATTTATGAATGTATATAACTGGAGGGTCTTTTAGCAAAAACACACTTGGGGCCTTTTTTTTAAAAAAAATTAACCTTATTCTAATGGCGGGCTCCACACTAATATAGACCGAATGGACATAAATCCTTTTATGTGAAAAGACAACCATGGTTCCTTTGCAATAAAAAAAATTTAATTTACTACACACAAAAAAAATATGTATTTTATTTATTTTTTGTTTCATCAATACCAAATTAAAATAATATTTTTTTTCTTCAGAAAACAGGTTACATTCATAAATTTTTTAAAAAATAATATATATATATATATATATGAGGAGGGACATATTTACACTAGTGTAAGTGTTTTTTGACTTACGCTCTTTATTAACCATTAGATTCACATTAATCTAAAGGCTATTAATGCTTCGTTGGAAACAAAATCTTCACCTTTAATAAGATGTAATCTAGTGACTATTAATGAGTGTAAGTTAAAAAAGTTTTACACTAGTGTAAGTAGATCCCTCCTCTATATATATATATATATATATATTAGAAAAAAACATTCTTCCCCTTGTTTCAAGCAAAAAAAAACAATGTTAGGTCTACACTAAAATCAGCCACTATAATACGCATTGAAATACTAAATACACACTAAAAATGAGTTAAATTACCTATATATTTATATTTCAATGTGTTTTATTATACATTAGTGGCTAATTTGGTGACTAATTTTAGTGTACAAATAAAATTATTCGAAAAAAAATATGCCTGCTTCAAGAACTACAGTGATACAAACACTTGCCATCTAAGTGAACACTAATTATCAAATGGAAAACTAGGGAAATCACAACATAACATACCCTAAACAAATGATAACAAAATCCCCTAAAAAATGACATCCAACTCAAAAGTCTCATTTCTTATTAATGTTGCATCATGCTCAAATAAAACTCATCAAGCCTTAATCCATGGTTGTTTTTCTTGCAAAGTCTAGCTCACTGGACACACAGTTATACACTATCTCCTTCCAAGTGTGAACATTTATAACTGTTCAGCAAAAATACTTTTTTTTTTTGGCTCGAGATAACCTTGATTTGGGGATAAATGTTTCGTTCATTTAGTTAGTTATTATATATATTTTTTATTTATGAATGTGACCTGTTTTCTAAAACAAAAATTATTATTTTTTATTTGGTATTGCTGAAACAAAAATTAAATAACATACATAAGTTATATTGCGAAGAAACCTTTATAGTGTTTTAACATAAAGGGATTTATGTCCATTGGGCCTATATCAATGTGGAGCCCGCTATTGGCATCAGGTCAATTAAAAAAAAAGGACCCCATGTGTGTTTTTGCTATACATACATGCATAAATAGGCAACAGAAGGGACCAAAATAGAAATATGGCTAACGATTGGAGTGATGTCCGAGTCGCTCCAAATACTGAAATGGTGTGGACACGTGTCTTCACCTGATTGTATAAAACTTGACTTTTGCAGGAGGCGTGGGTGCGCCTGTGATTCAGAGCGGCGCACCCTAAAATTCATCGTCCCCATATATTGGTATCATTGTGATTGGAAATTTTATGCTAAGAACTTAGGGTAAAAAAAAAGTTATTAACGTCTTATTGCAAAATAAAATTTTTCACTTTTAATAATATAATGCATGTATATTTTCATTTAGAATAATCACAAAACAAATACAGCATATAATAACACAAAAATCAAAATAAAAAAAGAAAGTATGGGTTATATGAAGGTGTACAAAAGATAAATTTAACATGGGATTCTTATTGCGATAATAAGTTTTTCATAATATTTCTCAATCCGACAAATTAAGAATTAATTTACCGTGGATCTGAGTTTTATTTAAGAATTTATCGTTAACTAATCGAATATTACATATCGAAGGCGAGATTTGAATCATTCAATTTTTTTTAAATTGACTAGGGAATTAATTACTAGATTAGTGCAAGTTGGTTAGCTTAAATATGTTTATATTATTTTTTATCGGTTTCTCCCTAAAATCCTATGTATATGAAGTAAAATTGATGTAAATTGAGAATGAAAGAAAGTTGAAACAAAATCCAAAGAGTAGTACTGTAGCCACGATGAGAGCAATTATGGGTGGGCAAGGGCAAGTGGTTTTGACGCACATGAAAAGCGCGTGATCATTTTGAACTTAATAAAAGCCCACGAATCCCCCGGTCCATTCTTCCTCCCATGATTGATTCATTCTGTAATTCTGTGAATCGTGAATCGTGAATGCATAAAAAATTGGTAGCGTTCTCTCTTGTTTTTGGATTCCCCTGAAAATGAAACCCCAATGAATGAAAATAACAGAATGGTTTCCACATCTCAGAAGAAGAGCCTCCACTCTCTCATGGCAGCTAACCTCAGCAAACTCACCATACCTTGTTCTTCTTCTTCTTCATCATCAACTCCTCTAAGCAACGAACATGATGAATTCGACTTTTCTCATGTATTCGGCCACCACCACGAAGAAAGCAGCACCACCCCAGCCTCAAGTGCAATGAGCCCGCACGTGATCCACAGCAGGTCCCACTCCTTCGTGGGTCCCTCCCCTCGCGTGGCCCCACCCTCCAACCCCGTCCTCTCCTTCGTCAACGAACTCTCTTCCCAGAGCGAGGGAGAAGAATCCGAACAGCTCCCTCTCAATGAAATCCACAATACCGAAGAAGAGAAAGTGAGCACTAGAATTGGGCCTACGGATTTCGAGATTTTGAGGGTTGTTGGCCAGGGTTCGTTTGGGAAGGTGTTTCTTGTACGGAAGAAGAAGCAGCAGAAGAAAGAGGGTGAAGAAGAAGAGTGCTGTGATGATGTGTTTGCGATGAAGGTGATGAGGAAGGAAACCATCATCAAGAAGAACCATGTGGATTACATGAAAGCTGAGAGAGATATTCTCACTAAAGTTGTTCATCCTTTCATTGTTCAGCTTCGCTACTCTTTCCAGGTTCTTATTTCTTTCTTTCTTTATTTTTATTTAAGTGAATTTCTAGCATGCTATATGAAATTGATAATAGATTTGTATATAGAGATGAGCAATGAGTTCAATTTTGATTCAGTGTAAACTAGTGTTTCTGATCAAATGCTTTCTTTTGGAAACATTCTAGTAGTTGGTGTGAAAAAGTTGGTATTTTTGTTTATGTGATGTGGCAGAATACATGATTGGATGCGCTTCCTTCTTTTCTGTAGCTTTGTGTACAAGTTTGTTGTTCTTGGATCATCATGTGAAGGAATCATTCTGTCATTTTCTGCTTATACTCCTTGGACATGTAGAATACTATTGAACAACATTTGGATTATGTTTTCATTTTCTTTTTCTGCTTCTCTTATCTTTATCTTATATTCTGGATCAAACACTTTGTTGACCAGTTTTAACCTTAATGCTATGTTTTATTGAAACTTATGTGCAGACTAAATCTAAGTTGTATTTGATTTTGGACTTCATAAATGGAGGTCATCTCTTCTTTCATCTGTATCGACAGGGCATCTTCAGGTATAATAATAGTGTTCTTAATTTCTTAAAAGTACTTCAACTGGTTCAACCTTTTTATTCATTTATTTATTTTTTAATTGTGGCTTTGGTATGTCTTGGGTAGTGAGGATCAGGCAAGGATTTACACTGCTGAGATAGTATCTGCTGTTTCACATCTTCACAAGAACGGCATCGTGCACCGGGATCTTAAACCTGAGAACATACTTATGGATAGTGATGGGCATGTAATGACCATGCCTACCTAAACTTACTGTTTTTAGGGGTTTGCTTGAAAATTGTTTAATTTCCTAGTTGACCTTGTATGGTAGTATTGTCCGAAATTGTATTGATGACTCAAAAGTCAAATTAGATTTTGCTATGATATTATTTAGAATGTGTGATGTATAATATGTTCTTGAACTTTGATGTTTGTGCATATAGGTGATGCTAACAGATTTCGGATTGTCTAAAGAGATTGACGAATCAGGCCGATCCAACTCTCTGTGTGGGACCGTGGAATATATGGCTCCGGAAATCATACTGGGTAAAGGCCATAATAAGGATGCAGATTGGTGGAGCATTGGTATTTTGTTGTATGAGATGCTAACAGGGAAGGTAACGTCATCTTTCTCATCTTGCATCATTATCATTACTTATTCATAAGTTGTGTGTGCTTGAATCATTGTTGAATAATTCAATTACAAGATGGTATCCAATAATATGCACAGTTGGTACCTATCGTGTATCTGTGATTCTGTGAATCATGTCTTCAAATAAAGGAGACTAGGAATGTGGAAAAAGTGAAGAGACTGTGGAATCAGTGGGATCCACAAAGGGGATTTACTACCTTTTACAGCCAAGTTTGGTTTAACAGTATTTAGTAATGGAAAGTTGGAAGCTCCTTTTACCTGCTGATGCTTGCTTGCTTGAATATTTCCCTTCTTAGAGTTATATTCCTTTTTAGGGGTTTATTTGTTGTTAATCTTCTTTTGAGTTTTATATTGAGTGTGTCATTTAGACACTGATTGATTGTGTTAGGAGTTAATAACAAAAGCATAGCTCTCAACAGCATTATCTCAAGATGGACCTTATTGTGGATGAATATTTTTATTTTATTTTTCAAAAATTGATGTCTAGATCGACCTGTTTGTTTTTCTCTTAGGAAGTTTTTATACTTGATGTCTTTTCTGGATAAGAGAGCACGCTACCAGAGCGCTTGTACAGTCAAATCACACCATAATATAGAATGCTTTTGCTGTGCTACAAAGTGTTTTCATTCTTTTTTCCTGATTGTTAGCTTTTCATTTGGCAGGCACCATTCACACACACGAACAAAAAGAAGCTTCAGGAGAAGATTATTAAAGGGAAAGTTAAACTTCCCCCAACCGTTTCCACAGAAGCTCATTCTTTGCTCAAAGGGGTAAGTATGTTCATTCTGTGTTGATAAAGATTTTCAAATTTACTGCCTAGATGTTTAGTTAGTGTTTTCAAGGAACTATGATTTTTTTAAGCTCCCCTACAATATGCAAAACTATTTTTAAACAGCCACACTAAAAAATGTGGTTTCTAGAAGTATATATTTGGTTCAAATTTGAAGGTACTAAAAGCATTATTTGACATAAAAAGAAGTGTGTTTTTATCTAATAGCTTAAAATTCTGTCAAAGCTGGTTCTGGACTTGATATATTAGGCGCACTGTCCATACTTGTCAATATAGAGAATCACTCTTCATAAACTTTCTATGTGTAAATGGTTTTGGGTTTAGGGTTCTGCATAAACTTTCTATGTGTAAACGGTCTTATGGCAAACTCTCGGCGGAATTGTTTGTTCATGGAAAACATCAATATAGAGAACCGCTCTTCATAGCACATTGACAAGTGGCAACTTAAAAAAATGAAACAACACTGATGACTGCACTTTTACAGTTGATATTTTGTCACAAAGTGTGATTATTGAACACACAATTCTGAAAAAGAATAGAAAAGAACAGAAGGAACGTGGAAAGCTTTCTGCTCCAAGAAATTATGTTATTTTATTAGAGATATAGTAATATACAATAACATCGCAAAAAGAGACATATATCTTCCATGATTAAAGAACTGCATATTTGTTTTTTACTTGTTACAGTTGCTGCAAAAGGATCCATCAACAAGGTTAGGCAGTGGGCCAAATGGAGATGAACAGATCAAAAGTCACAAATGGTTTCGACCAATCAATTGGAAGAAATTGGAGGCGAGAGAACTTGAACCTAAGTTCAAACCAGACGTGTCCGGTAAAGACTGTACAGCTAACTTTGACCAATGCTGGACAGCAATGCCTCCCGACGACTCACCAGCTTCCACGCCTACGGCCGGTGACCATTTCCATGGCTACACTTATGTCGCACCAAACCCTTGGCTTTCGTCCAAATAGACCAAACCGCCGAAGGCAGTCATACTCGTACGGAAGAGGATGTGTATAAATATGGATGTATCAAAAAATGACATGAAGCAGGAAAGTGTTAGTGACTGTAACCCAATTCTTCCCTCATAAAGGTGCCACCATGTCCATCATTCTTAATTGTTCTTGTATCATTGTAACTAACGGTTCTCTGTGAATGCAAAAACAAATAGCATACATATAGTCAGAGAATATTTACTGGATGAGATAGCAAAGTTATCTTCCTTACCTCCCTATAAAGCAACAAATTTTCTTGCTTTCTTTCTGTCATCCAATTGATCTATTCATTTTCACAAGGTTTGAACAAAGTTTTCATCTAGGCTGCTATTTTGATTCTGTAATGGAATAGTCTAATAACATCATCAAAATTTAATCGTATAAATGCGGACCTCGATCAACACTGAGATACAAGAGTAGATCGTTGGACGCGAATCTTACCTAATGCGATAAGGCTTAGTCAGCTGAATTGATCCTTTTTCAGATTCTGGAAATGATACAGAGCATGTATCAGGAAATCCATTTCTAATCCGAATCATGTTTATTGCGTGATTAGGTGGGGCTGCCTATTCTATCACTCCATGTTTTGCAAATACATTATGGATAAGGAGATAAAGCAACACAATGGGATGCTCATCATTATTTAAACAACAAAGACAAGCATCATGAAACACATGTTTTGATTGAACTGTTCTCCAAATGTGTAGTTGGTAAAGAATATACTTGTATTTTATAAGGACTAGAGTTTGATTTTATTGTCTTTCACTGCTGATATAAATTATGAAAGCTAAGTATTTCTTTCTTCAAGTGTTCAAAAAATTTACAACTATTTTTAACTTCGATGGAATGACACGTGTTTGATTTATCATTTAACTTTTCGTTAAAAGACACAGAATCTTATTCTTCCCCCACTTGAGATTAGGTAGTTTGGTTTGATCATAGAGTAAGTTTTCCAATCTAAAATCTGTCTTAAATCTGCTTTTGTTACATCTATAATTTAGTTAGGCCAATAACCAAAGGTTTTACATACAAAAACAATTACCAATGTTTTCACTTGTCAAACAGATACAAGGCAATAATAAGATTCTGCTATTACGTGGGCTATACTCTTCAAAAAGAAAAAGAAAAAAATAAGAGCTTTCATTTAACTGAATGAGCAAGGGATCCACCCAACTAGAGGCACTTAACTTAGTATATTATCTTTTTATTCTCCAAAATTTTTATTAGATTTACAAGAAAGAATAAGAACCCCACCAAAAATACCAATTCAACCCATCTAACATCTCATGCCTATAAATAAATCAAGCATGCTTCTTATGTTGCAACCACATACATATCTTAAGATACTAAGCAACTACTTGTTGAGATAGTAGAGAATCCCACAAAAAGAAGTCATGAAGTCCAAGAGTAGTGAAAAATCTCTTTGTGAAAAATCTATGATGGTAGTAGCAAATGTTATTAGGTTATCATCTTTCTCTATTGCACACAAGTCTCTTGGAGTCAGCACAAATGGAAAAAATGGCATGGACCTTTCTTCAGGGTCTGATTACTCTGATCTTGAGCCTCTTCGAGATCAATTCCCGGCCACAGCGAGCAAAAGGTTGCAGCAGCCACTTAGCCACGCTAACCGGACATATGTGATCAAGCCAGGTGAAAGCCATGGATCATCATCAAGTGGTTGTGTTGTATACAAAGATCAGAGAATCTCTGAGGCTAATTGTAATAATAATCATAACAATAAGGCAAAGAAAGAAGAGTGTGTTGATGGATTGGCCTCTGATTATATCACTAAGATACGAAGCAAGCTTGCATGTGGTCTATAAGAACTAAGAAGCATGCAAAGTTAATCAAATCCATCTGCTATTGTGTGTAATATAATCATCTTATGTTTTTTTTTTTTTTTTGGGATTTGAATCATCTTCTTATGTATGAATCACTACTAGTACTAGTTACTATAAGTACCTCACTTTTGGTTTTCATTATCCATTTTTAATAAACTTAGTTGAAGGGGTCTATTTTTGCTTGCTAGATTATAGAAGAAAACAAAAATTCATTTATTGTGTTGCTTCTGATTAGACTCAATTTAACCCCTTTTCCCCCCTTCCAGTTGATGCCTGCTTTGATATTCTTTGCTGGATTTACAAGTATGATGTGTAGTTTTGTCAATTGAAATAGATTTTGCTTTAAAAATAGTTAACGCAATTAATAATAAACAAAATAAAACCTCTACTTTAGTCTACTTCGCTGGTTACAAAAACAACAATTCTATTTGCACACCAAAATCAGCCATCGATGTATAATACACATTGAAATGTAAAATACACACTAAAAATGAGTTAAATTACACATGTATTTTATATTTCAATGTGTATTATACATGGTGACTGATTTGATAGCTGAATTTAGTGTATACATGTAATAATCCAAATAAAATTTCATTCTAAAAATTGTTGAAAATTAATCTCGTCAAGCGGTTTTTCTATCACTCTTTTCCCAATTTCATTGTTCACCGAAAAAATTCCCCATCCTATAATAAACATTCAATCTAACATTTGAATCTCTAATCATTTGCAATTTGAATACCGCATTCCCTAAGAATCATAAAACCTCAAATTGACCACTAGCGAAATGAAAAATTTAAGAAATCAATCCGCAGATCGTCAAAGAATCATGATGACATATGAGTTTATGTCTAATGTGTCGATCACATGCCAATTCATATTTGATGTGTAATTGACGCATCCAACATAAATTAACACGACACCACAGCTGCCTTTTAACATTTTATGGAGGGAGCAGCATATCAATGTTGATGACGTTGCATGTCATAGTGTCATACTATGATACACCTAAAGTGGAGGATCATCCCCTTCACTACTACCATCTTTCACCAAATTCTCCATTGTTTCCCATACTCCAAAGCTACTTTCATCCTTCCCTCATCATATTCATCATCCCAACCTCCTCCAAAGCACCCACAACACTTGCTCTCCATTCTTCTCAAACACCCACCATCCAACAAAACCACCCAACAACTTCACTCTTACACCATCACCTCTGGCCTCTTCCACTTCCCTCTTTTTTACACCCACCTCACTTCTTTGCTACTCTTCAATAACATCATTCGTTCTTATTCTCTTATCTCATTACCCCAACAAGCTCTTCACTTCTTTGCATACACCCAAAAGTGTCGCACTTTCTTGACGTATCCTTTACTTGACACCTTCACTTTCTCATTTCTATGCCATGCTTGTGCCATCTCAAGGTGTACCCACTTTGGGATTCAGCTCCATTCCCTTGTTTTCAAGGTGGGGTTTCAGTTTCATGTCTATGTGCAAACTGGGCTGCTTCAAATGTACTCAAATTTTGGCCTTTTGCTTGAGTCATTCAAGGTGTTCGACGAAATGCCTCACAGAAACACTGTCACTTGGAATGTTTTGATAACCGGTTTGGTCATGTGGGGTGAGGTTGAACTTGCTTATTCAGTGTTTAATCAAATGGCAGACCGCAGTGTGGTCTCGTGGACCCTTGTTATGGACGGCTACACTCGCTCGAATCAGCCTGCGAAGGCTTTGACTTTGTTTAGGGAAATGGTTGTTGTTCATGGTATAGAACCTAATGAAGTTACTCTCTTGACTATTTTCCCTGCAGTTGCAAATTTAGGGTATGTTAAGATTTGTCAATCAGTTCATGGCTATGCAGAGAAGAAAGGGTTCAATGAATTTGATACGCGCATATGTAATGCATTGATTGACTTGTATGCTAAGTGTGGTTGCGTAGATGGTGCAATTAGATTCTTCAATGAGATACCAGAGCATAGGAAGAATTTGGTATCATGGACTTCAGCTATCTCTAGTTTTGCCATGAATGGGATGGGGAGGGAAGCTGTGGAGTGTTTTGAAACCATGGAGGAAGCTAGGTTGAGGCCGAACCGCGTGACGTTCTTGAGCGTCTTGAATGCTTGTAGCCATGGTGGATTGGTGGAGGAGGGGCTCAAGTTTTTCAATAAAATGGTGAATGATTTTCAGCTTGTGCCTGATATCAAGCACTATGGATGTCTGATAGATATGTTAGGGAGGGATGGGAGGTTAGAGGAAGCAGAAAGAGTTGCCTTGCAAGTGCCTCTTGATATTGCCAATGTTGTGATTTGGAGAACACTTTTGGGAGCTTGTAGTGTTCATAATAATGTTCAAATTGGTCAGAGGGTGACAAGGAAAATACTAGAGATGGAGAGAAGACATGGTGGGGATTATGTTCTTATGTCCAATATTCTTGTTCATGCTGGGAGATTTAATGATGCTGAGAGGTTAAGGGAAATGATAGATAAGAGAATTGCATTCAAAATTCCTGGTTATAGTTTAGTCTAAATCATATATAATAAGAATTTAATTTTAATAATGTAAAGCTATTTTATATGTAACTGTCGTGTCAGCAAAATTAACAACTGTACGAAAGATGGATGAGATTAAATGATTGTATAAAAATTAACAACTGTAATAATCATCGAAAGATGGATGAGATTAAATGACTAAAAAGTTTTATATCATCAGTATATCAAAGTTAAATTTATACAGGAATATACTCATATAATATAAGTGTAATATTTAAAAGGAAATCTGCATTTTTTATTTGTTCCATACTTCCATCTATAATTTAGTAAAGCCAATGACAAAGTTCTTACATACAAAACCAATTACCAATGGCATGTGTGGCTACCACATGTTTTCTTTCACTTGTCAAACAGATATAAGTTTAGGCAATAACAAGATTCTGTTATTACTTGGGCTATACTCTTTTGCAAAAAGAAAAAATAAGAACTTTCATTTAACTGAATGAGCAAGGGATCCACCCCCCCATTAAAGTCACTTAACTTAGTATATTATCTTCTTAGGGTTTTTTTATGATGAACTTGGTTCATAATACACTGACGAATCTAACGGTCAAGATATAATGTCTATCGAATTACAAATCGATCACACTTTCATCCAACCGTTCATTCGACTCGGTACATCAAGGACCGAATTCAAGTTGGTTCATCCTAGGATTCTCCAAATTTTGATTAGATTTACAAGAAACTAGAAGAATCCCACCAAAAATACCAAGTCACCCCATCTAACATCTCATGCCTATAAATAAATCAAGCATGCCTCTTATGTTGCAACCACATACATATCTTAAGATACTAAGGAACTACTTCTTGAGAGAGTAGAGAATCCCAAAAAAAAAAAAAAGAAGCCATGGATAGCACTAGCAGAGTCATGAAGTCCAAGACCAGTGAGAAATCTCTTTGTGAAAAATCTATGATGGTAGTAGCAAATGTTATTAGGTTATCATCTTTCTCTATTGCACACAAGACTCTTGGAGTCAGCACAAATGGAAAAAATGGCAAGGGCCTTTCTTCAGGGTCTGATCTCTCTGATCTTGAGCCTCTTCATGAAAAGGAACCAATGGTGCCTCTTCGTGACCAATTCCCGGCCGCCACGAGCAGACGGTCGCAGGAGCCGCTTAGCCGCGCCAACCGGACATATGTGATCAAGCCAAGTGGAAGCCATGGATCATCAACTGGTTGTGTTGTATACAAAGATCAGAGAATCTCTGAGGCTAATGGTAACAATAATCATAACAATAAGGCAAAGAAAGAAGAGTGTGTTGATGGATTAGCCTCTGATTATATCACTAAGATAAGAAGCAAGCTTGGATGTGGTTTATAAGAGGCATGCAAAGTTCATCAAATCCAACTGTTATTGTGTGAAATAAACTACTTCATATATATATATATATATATTCTCATTTTATATATGAATTACCACTAGTACTAGTTACTATAAGAACTACCCTTTTGGTTTTTCATGAATAATTTGTAATAAACTAAGTTGATGTAGTTTGTTTTGCTTGCTAGATTCTATAAGAAAACAAAAAATTATTTCTATTGCTTCTGAATCTAACTTCCATTTTTTTTTTCTTTTCTTCATCACTTGATGCTTGCTTTGATATTCTTTGCTGGATGGACAAGTATATAATGTGTAGGTTTGTCCACTGAAAATAGATTATGCTTGCTTTGACATGTGGTTTATGCGAATTAAGCAAAGATATTTGATTCGGTATATGTTTAACACAAGCCAAAAAATATATAATAAAAAATAGTTAACACAGTTAATTAAAAAAAAAATCTGAAATTTTACAAGACAGTTGAATTGTATTGGCTCATATCATAGCATAGATGATTAAATTAAAAAGAGGGAGTATCTTGGGGTGTAGGGGTAGTGGTGGTCCAACATAGCTATGTGGATAAGAAGATATAAATAAAGTACAAGTAATCTTGAACAAATGGTTCAAGAATATTTTTGTGCTGCTGAACCAAGCTAAGGTACCCCCAAACATGGGTAGCTGTTAATCAAATACTGTACTGATATTATTTACCTAATATTTTTATGACCAATTAAGGATTTTCGGAAGGAAAAACAAACAAAAATAATTAAATATTTTTAGATTAGATAACAGTACATATAATATTATAAAATAAAATATTTTTTCCCAATGATATCCTTTTATTCAATAGATCGATAACTAATTTAAGTTTCATTTAAGAATTTATCGCGGACCAATAAATATTATATGCACAATGCGGGATTCGAAATCCTGACGCAACATTCTTCGATGCTTTAGGACTCCAACAAATCCTTCATTGTGACAATGCCTCAGCTGCAGCTTTCTGTTTACTTTTAATTACTAGACATTGCAATATAATAAATAGTTAAATACATAATAATATTATTACTATTAAGATTATCATATCATTTATGGACAACTAATGAGAATAAATTAGTTAAATACTAATTGCTTGGCTTGTATATTTTTATCACATAACATATATAGCTAAGGCAGTAGAATAAGAATGTTTGTCATGTGAGGGTATAAATTGAAGGAAGCAAAAGTGAGTTCCTTTATGCAACCATCATACTTATTACTTCATGTCCAAGTTTTGCTTTTTAAAATGATAAGGGTCGCCCACTTTCCCATTGGAGTATTTAAGGGATTAATTCTTGAATTTTCGATCCGATGGATATGCTAATGAAATATATATATATGAAGACGGGGGAGGGGAGATTGGCATTGTGATGACACAAATTCAACTTGATACATAATGGCATAGCATATCTATGGCGTCTTTGGCATTAGGAGTTTAGGACTATATGACGCATTGCATGGTGTTATTTATATTTGTCATCTTTATATAGAAACGTAACCCCTACAAATATATATCAGTATTACTAATTTTCAATGTAATAACTAATAAGTCTACGTTTCCAATATCTGGATAATGGGAAATTTTGTTGACTCTATATTAAAGCATTAAAGAAAAGATGGGCGTGCATGGTGATGATATATATTAATGTGGGGGTAAACTGTTAAAGGCGGTAATTATTTTTTATGCTCAGAAATCAGAAAGGAAAGGAATAATGCTTTTGATCATGGCTTTGCTCTATCCTCAGCTTCTAAAAGATTGCCACGGATGTTTGCCGCCGCTAATTCAGAATCCAATCAACTCTTTTTGTTTTGTATTAACTCCTTTTCTGTTATCAGCATTACATGTGGGAGATGATGCAAGCCCAGCTGATTTATATACTCTCGAGAAACGAAATGATTATTTAGAACGTAAACAACTGAACATGAACTGATGGGTGGGCCAATATCATTAGATCAGATTGGTTCTGATTTCATATTAGAATTGAGATTAGATGGGTTTAACTCAACCCCAAAAGCTAACTTATAGGATGAAGGATGTCTCACACTTATATATTCTTAAAATACTATATCTTTGATCTATATGAGACTTGTAATATACTCCCATCACATCTAAGAATGATCATCTAAAACGTTAACATAAACTGGTGGGTGGCTCAATGCCCAATACTTAAGTGAACTAGTAAATTAAGAACTAGAGTAATCCAATTTTTTTTTTACATGAATCAACCTAATTTTTTATTTTTTGAACCAGGATCAACCAAGTTAATTAATATTTTGTACAAATTATAACTCAGTTTTGGGCTTTGGCACTAAGTAATAACATTTTAAGAAACATACCTTTTTGCCTTTTTTTGGTTACATCTACATCTATCTAAAAAAAGAAAAAAGCCCAAAAGTAAACAAAAACAACTACTCGGTAATGCTCGTAGAATTAGAATTGTTTAGTTTTCTTTGGTATTTTTTGGGCCTTTGGCCCTTTTCTTTACCAAAAAAGAAAGCTGGATAACCAGAACAAAAGGGTTCACAATAATAGGTCTTAATTCCCTTGAGCCTTGAGGGGAGGAAGAAGAACAAAGAAAAAAGCAAGTCCAAGAGGAATATTCAAGGTTTCGTTGGCAACCCAATTTTTTCCTTTTCGAAGCAATTTCCCACATTGCTTTGGAGTCAATTTCCCACATGAGCTTCAGTTGTTGTTGAGATATGAGAATGAGAATCCGAGGCCCTCTCCTCCTTTCCTCTCCTCGTTCTCATTCATTCATTTTGCATTGTAATCACTACAAATGAAAAACAATCCCTAATTACCAAAAAAAAAAAACGTGTTACAAGAATTCATTCTCTTCACTTAGCTTATTGACGATGAAGCATATGCAAGACAAGAACTAGATTTTGGATTAGAACCCATTATTTTCAGCTGCTTAAATTTGATTTAAGAGAGGCTTAATGGTTAAATTAATTCCTGAAAAATAAATGAATAGTTAAATTTGTGTCCGAAAATTAGTTCCTAAAATATTAAAAGTTAATTATATTCATTATCATGTCAGCCTGACACTTAATTAATAATTTTTGTTAACAATTAACTACATATAACGTTAATAACACCTTAAAAATAACGTTGTCTTAATTATAAAAGTTGATTGAGCAAAAACAACATTTTTTTCTTTACATGAATAATAATGATAATTTTTCAATTTTTACATTTATACTTATCACATAAAGTAACATTTTATCAGAAACAACTCTTATGAATCAACATAATATTTTTAGGATACTGATGTGTCACTTAATATTTTATGTAGATAATCATGAACAAAAATTATTTGACGTAATAGAACGATAAATATGATTAATTTTTAGTGACAAATTTGATTATCAAATTATCTTTTGAGAACTAATTTAACTATCAAATCATCATTATATCTTGTTCAGACATTTTTTTTATCAACAACTTGTTCTTTTTTTCTCCACATGTTTCTTCTATTAATATGAATAATTTTTGTTAAGTTGAAACTAATTTTGTTAAATTTAATTGCTAAAAGTGCTTATACATATAACATACTCTAATAATAATAATAATAAGAAGAAGGTTAAAAGATACACGAGATCCCTATAGTTTCAGTAAAATTGCAACTAGGTCCTTATAGTTTAAAAGTTTGTAATTGAGTTCCTATATTTATTAAAAAATTGTAATTTAATCCCTATTCGGATTTGGCATTAAAATATTACGATTGTGCCCTTACTATGTCCTTTAATGGGCTTCTTGTTTTTCGGTTCTTAATCACGTGCTATTTTCAAGTGAGTGTATGCCAAAATCATTAACTTACTCATTTCAAATGAGTGTGATTGTGATGTGAGAGCACAGAGTGACGAGAGTGAGGGAGGGAAGATAATTTTTTTTTCTTTGTGAATTCGTCAATTTGATAGTAGCTTTCATTGTTTATGGGAGGGGTAATTTGGTCAATTACAATTTCATCTAAGGTAAAATATGGAATATTTTAGAGAATATTCTGTTACATTAAATATTTTTTGAACGGCAATAATTAAATTGCATATTTTTTATGATTACAGGGACTCAATTATAAACTTTTAAACTATAGAGATATGGTTGCAATTTCAATAAAACTATAGGAACTAGTGTATAATTTAACCTAATAATAATTAAAGTGGTAATGTAATACTATATGTGAGTTACATCTCTTCGCCATCGGCGCTAATTATTTAACTCTTTAAAGAAATTTTGCTATTAGGAAATTAGTCGCCGTGTCAACATTAACTACCACCGTTTCATTTTTTTTAAATGTTTTTTTTTTTTTAATTTTGAGAAAAAGAGAAGCTATAATAATATGGATCTTTATTTGCGACATGTCGTACACACCTATATATGAATATGACAATATCTTTATACGTCTCTACCCTTGATCTTTTAATAAAATATAAAATTCAAATTATATTTGGTGTCTAGATTTTAAAGGGTGGATTGAATAGCAGATGTATGTGGTAATTAAGATGTACTATATTAGTGTCTTCAAAACTACGTTATCAATATCATCACTCCATTATTGAGGCACATTGATGTACTAGTATAGAATGGACCACCAATATGAACGATGATGATATATAACTATCTAGCTTTGTTTCAATTATACCAGCTACTAAACAAACCAAAAAAGTAGTAATTGGATAATAGCATGCCAAGTGAACATTATTCTAAACCAGGAAAAAGCAACACATGCAACACCATACAAAGAAATAGAAAGATTCTGCCTCCATAATAATTACTTGCTCCTTATCACTAATCCATTAATACAAAGTTAAAAACTTTGAACCTGGTAGTGGTAGTGGACTCACTGTGGTAGTGTGTAATATAGGACCCTTCTACTTAGCTTCTAGCCTGACATACCTAAATTCAACACATATAGAAACAAATAGTTTTCTTTCACATGTTATAACCAATAAGTGCTTTCCGCAAAATTAGGGATGGGTTCATTTCTACCTTAATTAATTAATTAATAATACTGCAACACATGTTTTAACTATCTATTGTAGTAAATTACAATAAGTGAACCAAATATGTTTATTTTTTTTTAAAATATGTATGCACCGTTAATATAAATATTCTTTTAAAAATAAATATAGAGATACCCATATTCATGCATTTATCTATGTATTTTTATACCTAATATTCTAATAAGCTCATGCGTCAAGCATCGGAATAATGAAATTTAGCACAAAAAAATTAAATTACTGCAAAGAAAATAATAATTAATTTTTATAATAGATGGATGAATGTGTGTGCAGGTAGTATTACCTTTTTTTATACATAAAAATTGTCATGAAATCATTTTTAAAAAAATTAAATTAAATTAATAAAAAGTGATGATATAAATGATTATATCTGTAATGTAAATTTAAATAAAAATTTTAAATTATCACTACCTAAACCTAATATTACCCTAAAGAGGAGGGAGAGGGAGAGAGAACTTGAGGTGATTAAACTAATTTGATAAGTCAAGAAGTAATGAAAATATGAGATATTTTGTTAAAGTTTAAGAACATAAAGGAATGTCATCAAGACATTGGAAAAGAAAAAAATTATTAACTATGAAATACTAATTATTAACAAGAGAAAATATTGATAGTCAATATTATTTATCATCATCAAATTAGTATTACTATTCTAGATGATCTATTTTTTTTTATTTCAAATGATCTATTCTTTATCATTTCAAATGATATAACTTTTACTATTTTGGATGATCAATTACTATTTTAATGATTAATTTTTTACGCGATTTTTGTATATATTTTGTTTCTTATTGACTAATTCTTCACTGATATTTCTATTGGTATCTAGCACCGTTAAAGAAAAGAAAAAGATACGACATTGGTAATGGTAAGTAATTTAAAATGAAAAAGTTGGTAAAACAATGAAGTAAAGAATTAATCAAAGTTATTGAGTTCACATCTGATAAAAATTATAAATTTAATAATTAATCCTTGTTTTTTCACATTCAATGAATAAAGACATAGAAATATTAAGAACCACTTTAATCAGTGCCATATTCTTTTATTTATTATTTATTATTTTTTTTTTTGACTCGATCGCTGCCATATTCTAAAGCCTGTGGTGTTTTTTCCTAGAAGACCTCCCTTAAAATTTTTAGGAGAAATTGAATTCAAATCTTTATAGGATTCATGTCTCTTATTAACTCCACAGTCTCCACTATTTACAATCGATAACTTAATTACTGTAACATTTTTCTGTTTTTGGTTTTAAAGCGATTAAAATAAGTACCAATAAGTCAATAACAACAATTCAGGCCTAAATATTAGCATTCTGCAGTGGGTCACAACTGTTACCACAGGACATAAACACTCACGGATCATAAACCTCTCTATCAGGGAAACAAGCCAAGCAATTTGGAGACCTATATCTATATGACTATGAACCGTCAGGGGCATGCAACACAAACTAGCATTATCTGCCTAATTTGCCAGCAACACCCAACTCAAGAATCAAGAATGGTATTTTGGAAAAACCAAAAAACCATGGCTCATGAAACAGGAGACAATCATGAATTATTTAGACAGCTACAACAGCAACCTCAGAGCCCAATCATAGGTTAAGGAAAATTAGGTGGTATTCACCAGAAATGGACAACGTGCCCTTCTGCTAACACAGTAACACCTAACACCCAACTTGAATATTTTTTACCCAAAAGAGCCCGCAAACCACTCATATGTGACTGTCTAGTCCACATCCAACTTTAAGCAATAAACAGATAGAGTATTAGTAGAAGTAGTAGTAGTAGAGTACCTTCGTTATTTTCAGTTACATCAAACTACAAAGCACAAACGGCCAAATAAACAAGAATCTAATAAGGTCATAAACATTAACATAAGCAAACAAGAAGGAACTGGACCCGGGGGTCTGTACTCTGTACAAGGAACAGAAGGATCAAGTTTAGTTCATTCACCTAAGCTTTTGCATTTTGCCTTCTCTAATCCATCGCCCTTTTCCTTCAACGTCTTCCTCTTAACTTATCCCAATAATAAAAACATCTTCTATCTGTGAATCCAAGATGCTCTAGACATGGACTTTTATAATAACCATGAGAGACATCATGTCTATCAAGCAACACTTATGACGCTATGGAAAGCCGAATGTCTTGATGGAGTCTGTCTTTGATCAGATGTGAAGGATAGTCCCAGGGACAGTGTCGGCTGGTCGAGGGTTGAACTCGCGCCGGAGGCGATATCAGTCACGGTGGAGGCTTTAGGACCCGGAATCGGACGCAGTAGTTTAGTTTGTGCATTCAGTTCCATGTTTCCTTGTCCTAGAGTTAGTTCTTCCATTGGATTCCCAGCCTGGACTGATGAAATCACACCCGCACCAATGCCCATCGGATACGCCGGCACCATCGGAAATCCGTTGGCGTTGCTACTCTCAGGGGCTGCAGGGCACAGAGGCTGTGAATGA
Organism: Stylosanthes scabra; assembly: GCA_036250425.1. Taxonomy (NCBI): domain Eukaryota; kingdom Viridiplantae; phylum Streptophyta; class Magnoliopsida; order Fabales; family Fabaceae; genus Stylosanthes; species Stylosanthes scabra. Next base: position 9,308 of record JASCZI010211615.1, on the reverse strand, counting down.
GACACGCTGTCTCCATTCTGGATCTGTTCTTCCTCCATTGGGATCGAAGAGACCTAAGACAAAAAAATGAATAAGATCATGATTTATATGATTCTCCACACTCCATTAGAAAGTCAACTCTTTCAATCTCAGCCTCAGGGAACCAAGAACCCACAAGAACAACCTAAACCACCCCTGTTTCTCTTCAACTAGAAAATGAATTCCATAATGAAATACACAATACAATACCCCACCAAAAACTGAGAATAATAATAACTAACATGTGCCTCGGGAAAGAGACATTAATCACTAAGAATTCAATACTGTATTGATGACTAAGAATATAACTAACCAAAACATTAATCAGACCAAAATAAAAGAGACATAGATGGAGAATGAATCAAAATAGCAATAAATGAATGTGAGGAAGATATATATATATATGGAAATGGAATATTACCGAATCGGTGGTGATGTCAAAGAGGCTGGATCTACGGCGACGGCGGTTGAGATTGCTCCTGCGGAGGAAGTACTTCTGAGCGTGGCTGGCG
>JASCZI010211614.1:49397-74341 GCA_036250425.1 Stylosanthes scabra | reverse complement strand
AAATAATAACGGGTGAATGGGGGGCGTGGGAGAGAAAAGAATGGCGCAGAATTAGATTTTCTGAGGCGGGAAAGAGAAAAATACAAATAGAAAAAAAAAAAAAAAGGAAAATGGGGGTCGTGCGTGTCACGTGACGCTGGAATTATACTGCATAGCTAGGGCTAGGAGGTTGAGTTAAACCTCCTTGGTCCGTGCATTCGCAGTCAGCACCAAATGGTGCTTAAGATTTCATTCGAACCATTTTTGTCTTCAAAATGAAAAAAATTGCATCAAATTGATCGGCGACTTTTTTCGCCTAATTTTTACTAATTTCATGAGTAACCTGATAAATTACCTTGTATATTAGACAATAATTTTTTGTGCACTAAAATATTTACTAAATCGAAAGTCTAATGATTATTTTATTGAATATTGCTAAAGCAAAGTAGACGATCATCTCAAACAAGCAAACTTTATTCTTATCGAATCCAAAAGAAATGTTTAAGGAGCATAGATGATCACCTATCTATGCTAACTTACATGATTATATATTAGGCAACATAAAGCAATGTTATTTCATTTATAGTGTTAATCATTAAAAACTACGATATCTATTATCTAACCCCTCCAAAATCCTTCTATCTATATGTCTTAAGATTATTTAGCAAGTGACAATATCATTGAAGAGGCATTGTTTCATGAATTCATATTGTCAAAGAAATTGCCACTTTAATCGTAAAATTAGTAAGAATTAGACGAGAATTATATTAAGAACTAATTTGGTGCCATTTTTTCAATTTTAAAGACAAATAATATAACTAAAATCTCAAAGAACACTCTAATGCAAACCTCGCATCTCAAGGATAGAAAATTAGAAATAGAGTTTAAGTTTTAATAGGTGTTGCAAAATAGTAAACACCAACAACATTTTCAATTTGGATTAGGCCCTTTTAATGGTTTGGAAATTCTAAATTGGGTCATTTAAAAATCACAAGGCTAAAGTAAAGCAATTCACCACAAAACTTATCTTATATTAATAAAAAATATTAGTTAATTACACTATTTTATTTGGATATCATTCAAATATTTGTGTGTATAAAAATTTTAAAAATATAGAATTAATTATATGAAAGTACATTATTAGCCAAAAATAGTTGGTCTCTTAGAAATTTTGTAAGAAAAATAATTACTAGCTAGCTAGAGAGTAGGAGTGGAAAAAGAAAATTCACATCCTGATTAATAGGAGGATAGGGGAAATCACTTAGCTTAGAATCACTTCAATAACTTTGCTAAGTTGGTTTCTTAGTTCTCACTAGCGAATATAAATACTATTTACTTTAGTAAATACTATTCTTATTTTTTATATTAAATGTTGCTTGATTATTTATCACTTTCTCTTCACACTTCACTTCAGTCTCTTTCAAAGCATTACCCACACGCCCCTCATTAGATAGCTTTGATGACATAATTAATATATATCAACATCTTGTGACCACATAATTAATATATAGAAAAAATTCGGAAATCAACCTATTGTGTTCAATAGGAAGCCAACATAATTATGGATGATAATTTATATAAATTTTGGATGATAATTTAATCTTACATATATGAATTACGAATGATAACTGATATAAATGTTAAATGATAACTTAGTTATTAATTCCCTAGTGACTCCCTAAAATTGATTCTGTTGCATTATTTTAATATATATATATATATATATAAAAGAGTATAGTCGAATATGATCTGATCCAATGATAAATAATTCGAATTCATTTAAGTGAATTTGAATTCAAAATTTGGTATATATAATTATTCTCGCTTTGTGACTCATCCATGCATATAATCAGAAGCATAATTCGAGTCGGATCAAAATTAGTCAAGACAAAACTTCGGATATCGATCAATTCCATGGCAAATAATAATAATAATAATAATAATAATAATAATAATAATAATAATAATAATAATAATAATAGTAAGAGTTCTATATAGTGCTATTGATTTGCATATATGCTCCATAGCTATTAGGTGGAATAAGCAAGGTGGCATCTTCTACTCTTTACGAATGTTTCTTAATATCTCTTCAACCTTATTATAATATTGCCAAGAGTTTTAAAATTGTTTTCTTTTGGCATAAAGTATCATGCATCTTGAGTTCATTATATTTTATCTAATTTATATGTTTGGTCAAAATAATCGGTATTTTGTGGTCGATAGTAAAACATAGTTGCATAATTTAGGAATTGACGTAGTTCTTTTTTCAAGTTCTTATTTTCTTTCTTTAGTTTCATATTTAGGAACTTTAATTTATTTTCATTTGTTAGAGAAGCTCAAGCTTGAATCGACCTTTTTAATTAGAAGGGAAAAATAAAGAATCTATTGTCACTTGAAGCTAAGCATATACACCCATCATCTTTTATATTAAAAATTTTCAGCCTCCATACTTTTTGAAATATAAACTAAAAAGTAAATTATTTTTTTATCTGTCATATATTATTATTATTATTATTATTATTATTATTATTATTATTATTATTATTATTATTATTATTATTATTATTATTAACTTACGGTGTGTCTTATATGGGACCAAACGTTGATGAATATGCATGCCACCTAACTCTTCCAAACACAATTTTGTTGCTAAGACATGGGTGACGATTTATAAATCTTTAGCGGTAACAAATGTCATAAATGTCATAGAAATTATAAAAAGATGTTATATATTGTGACATATGTGTAAGATGGGTCATATTTGAATATTTATTGTTCTAGCTAGACATGTCACAAGAAACTACCTTCCCTTTAATTTGTCCAAAATAATAATAATAATAAATAATTATGCAAGACAAGCAGCTTTCTTTTATATTTTTGTTGTGTGCAAAAAAAGTAATAATTTCTTTCTTTGATAAAAGTATTTGGATAAAGTTCATACGATTTTTGCAAATGTTGGCACGCATGCACTTAATAACTGGATCCTAAAGTTCTTAAGCGATCAATTCCAACTTGATGCGAAGTTAACGAACAAATAAAAGTGTTTATTTATTTATAGCTTAATTTATTTATATATAATATATCTCAAGTCAAATGGCAGAAGGAATATTAGACAATTTTATCGATAAATTGTATCTCAAACGGTATTTGTTCTCTTTTGTTAATAGTGATATTGGGTTCGAATTTCTTCCCAATCTATTTTTGTTAAAAAAAATGTTAGACAATTATATATATATAGTGACTTTTATATATTTTTATTTGTTTATGAAAGAGTCCAATTTATAAATAAATAAAAAAGATTACACGATATTTATTTTTCGTTTCTCAAAAGTTTATGAATATACAAAATATTAGCTATTATATATTTATATTTTAATATATATTTTATATGAATAATTACTTTAAAATATAATTTTTCGGGTACATGTATAATAATGGTTATTTTTATAGTATTAGAGAAAAATAGATAATGCATGTGAGTTAGGAAAGAAGATAGAAGAAAAAATTAAAGAAATAAGGAATTAAAATGTTTAAATTTGTTTGTTTATTATATATGACTTTAAAATCGATAAATTAAATTAAAATGAAGATATAGAGAACTTATTATTTTGTACTTTTAAAAATAATTTATTATGAATAATATAATTATAAAAACATTTTAATAATAATTTAATAAAGATAATCAAAATAAGATAAATTATATTAAAATCTAATAAACTTTCAATTAAACAATGAAAGAGAGGCTTTAGAGTTTAGAAGATTTTGAAGGTTTTATTAGAGAGAAAACTTCTAAAATTTTTATTTTCTAAATAATATAATTAATTAACGAAATGAAATTTTTCAAAATCTTTTTCCTCCGTCCAAACTTCCGATAATGAACATATATATATACATATACACTCTAAAAGTCATACAATTTATTTATGGATTATTTTTTATTATATATTTGAGTTTTAATTTATTCATACAATAATAATTTCAGCAATAATATAATAATAATCACCAAAAAAATTAAAATGTATAGAATATATATGCCGTTTGAAAAGTAAGAACAAATTAAATATGGAGAATGAAGAAGGAAAAGAAGGATGATATATAGATGGATTCAGTGAACTTGATGTCATCATCTTAATATTCTCTAATTATTGCAAGTATTTACTTATTTATTATTATAATTATTACTATTAATTAACATAAGTATCATATCATATTGATATATAATATTCCTATAATATAATAAGAATGTAGCCCCTTGTTATAGAGAGAGGTGCTTACGTGTATGCTTGATATTCTTTTAGAGCAAATTCTAGATTGGCATTTTCACTACATATACACTTTTCCTTTGACATTTTCACAATGTCAACCCCCTAATAATGGTCACAAAAAAAAAAAAAAAAACCTAATAATAAAATAAAATAAAATAAACCTAACTTCAAAATGTGAGTGAGAATAACACACAACACGATCAATATCAAAGGAATGAGCCCAGTGAGATGCCAAATATATCACCTCATAAAAGTAAAGACACTTTTAATGTAAAATTTTTATTCTAAATCATAAATTTTAATTATAATATTAATTAATTAAAAATTATTTCCTTATAAATATACAATATATAATTTAACCATAATTTTTATATACACCTAAGTTTTTCCTTTATAAAAAAATAAGCATATAGATCCCTCTCTAGATTTTTTGGTGTGAAAATATATTTTTGTTGGATAAATACTGAGGTCTAATATAAAAAATTTCACTAACAACAAAAAATAAAAATTATTTTGTTGGATAAATGTATACATATATTGTATTACCCTATTGAAAATATGTGAAGTTAATATTTATATTTTAATTTAATTTTTATAAGATATATCTTATATGAAGTAAATTTTTATATCTATCAACTCTATATATATAGAATAATTTAGAAGAGTTATTCAATATATATGTAAACTAAAATAAATATAAAAAATTCACTTATAATATAAATTTTACATTTTACATCTCATAAAAATTAATATAATATATAAATATAAATCTTCACATTTCTTAAATAAAACTTACATTGCTACAATATAAGTTCCTTAATTTATAAAAAAATGTCCAGTTTCTCTCACTATATATACTTGTCTTTTTTCTCTCCTCCTTTTTCAATAGCATCTTATCATTTTCTTTTCTTTCATACCTTACAAAAAGTCAGCGCCTTCTTTTGTCTCTTTTCTCAAACCAAACATTTTCTCAGACTCTGTCTCTTAACCTTCATGGACGACGATTGGGATCTCCACGCCGTCGTTAGAGGCTGCGCCACCGTTTCCTCCACCACCTCCACCACCACCACCACCACCACTTCCATCCAACCTCCACCTTCTTCTTCTTCATGTGGATTCTTCTCAATTCTCCCCACTACTAATACCCAACAACAAAGTAATGTTTTTTCAGCTTCCAACATCAACAACAACCCTTTTGAATCACCAACCTCCATTGATAAACTTCATCATAATCATAATCTTTGCAAGCCTTTCTTCTTCAAATCACAGCCTTTTCACTCTTTTCAATCCTCCTCCTCTTCCTCTTCTCCTCCTCCTTCTTCTTCTTTCTCTTATTCTTCTTCTTCATCATCACTTAATTCAGCTCTGACACAGCAGCAACAGAATTGTAATAATAACAATAAGAACTCTCACCATGCAGATTCTGCCACCACCACCCCACGATCTAAGAGAAGGTAAATTGAGTTCTTTTTCTTCTAACAAATGAAATGAATCAGATTCCACTAGAAAGTTCTTGAATTTAGACTTAAAAATATTATCTTTTAGTTTTATTTCCCCTAATAGTAACTATATTTAGAACATGCCTTTGAGGTGTTTGATGATATGCGCAGGAAGAATCAGGTTAAGAAAGTTTGTCAAGTTTCAGCTGAGAATCTTTCCTCAGACATATGGGCATGGAGGAAATATGGACAGAAACCCATCAAAGGTTCACCATATCCAAGGTTATATCCTTCAATTTTGAATGCCTTATTGATCAAATAAAGCATAGTTTTGAGCTAAAGGGTTAATAAAGATTTGTTTTTTCATGTGTGATTAACAGAGGATATTATAGATGTAGCAGCTCAAAGGGATGTTTGGCTAGAAAACAAGTTGAAAGGAACAGATCAGATCCAACAATGTTCATAGTTACATTCACTGGTGAACACAACCACCCTGCTCCAACTCATAGAAACTCACTTGCTGGCTCTTCACGCCAAAAGCTACAAGCAGGGGACACTGAAAAGGCCCTCACAATGAAGCCGGTCTCGGTTTCGGCTTCTCCTTCCACTTCAGGAGTGGAAGAAGAGGCTGAAACCGAGGCCATGCTGCCGGCGCAGAAGTCGGAGAGCGAAGAGGACAACATGGAGGATTATTTGATGAATGATGATGATGGTGGGGTTGAGGAAACTGATCAGCTTGGTTCACCAGATATGGAGATAACTGATGATTTCTTTGAAGGTTTGGATGAACTTACAGCAGCCACTGATGGAGACTCATGCTTTTCTGAGCCCTTTTCAACAACAAGTGTTCCTTCCCTTCCTCCTTTGGTGGCCAATAGTGCTGCCACTACTGCTGGTGGTAGCTGACTAATTTTGGTTTCAACATTTCGTATTTTCATTAATTAGCTTACTGAGAATCTTTATAGGATATATGGTTTATCAAAGAAGTTTTTACCACACACATAAGAAAACAAAAGAAAACAAAACAAGAAGTTCAATCCTTATCTTTTATGAGATATATTTCAAGATTATTTCTATATAGAGAATAGAAAAACTTGTTTATTTTTATGTTTTGTTTTTTTAAAGTAGAGAAAATTAATGGTGCATTTGGGAGGAATATTAACTAACATTGCCTTGTGAAGGGGAAGGGAAGTGCTTAGTGTATATATAGAAGTAAGGTAGATTTTTGGCACTTTTATGTTCTTATTAATCTTATCATAGTGATTTGTTATAGCCAATACCTCTCTCTATTCATGTAAAATCAATTCGTTTCAACAGCTTTTTGTTATATCACTTATTATGTCTAAGCTTTTATTTTTTTTTAAGGATTTTAAGTATTTCATAATTTATGATAATTTTGTGATCTAAATCATTCATTTTTGTAACTACATCCTCTTGTATAAGTAGTAAGTAGCTTGAATTGCTTAAGTGTTTGGTTCCAGATTCGAACCCTGAGGACGGTATGTATGCAAAAGGAAATGTGGCCCATCAAACCAACACTAGATAAAACGTAAGAGATTAGTCTGGATCTACTAGGTCTAGCATACCTCCTAAAAAATCGTTCACTTTTGTATTTAAAATAAGTTGTGTGATAAATTACAAAGCACTTTGGGTTGACTTTTGTTTGGCAATGATTAAGATTGTGTGACTATGATATTATACAAGGGTTCATAATTGAGGGCTAGTTATTCCAATAGTGTCATATGCTCAACCACAAATATATAGCTTAGATTCCCTTTTGACACGAAGGTTTTTTTAAGGGAATTAGGTTCTAATCAAGCACATCAATTCTGATTTTGTCAAATGGTGAATACTCAATAGATTTTTGCATATTATAATATTTTTTTGTGTAAATAATTACTCATCATTAAGAATTATGGATTGAAAAGGTTTTAACTTACTATAAAATGACATCAATTAATATTATATTGCAATTTAAAATACTTTTACTAAACAAAATAATAGTAGATATAGTTTAGGGAAAATGTTGACTAAAACTTTGTTTCATGTCTTCATGATGCAAGAAGCAAAGTAATTGAAGTCAACTCCATGACATGGCCAAGAAGGGCCACGTTAGAGTGTAACATGTCAAACACACCGAATACTTGTCACTTTGTGCCGTTTGCTTGGTTCCAAAATAAAGAAATAAATGCACCAACCTCTATAGTGGAATGGACCAATTTGGTATTGGTACTATATATTTGTCCAAGAGAGCAAATGGGAACTTTGCTAATCTAAGTGCTCAAACTCATGTATTAACATAAAGCTTTTCTTTATTATCCTTAACAACCTTTTTTTATTCCTAAAACATAATTTGTTCTCGAAATTAGTATTCATATTTTGTAAGATATATTAGTCCCGAAAAATACAGTCATCTCATCAATTAAATAATAATGTGTAATATTAAGTTCATGATTGATTGATATGCATTTTAACATTTGTAACATGTAGCATTAAAGATATTAGTATAACCGCTTGTTAATAACACCTAAATTAAATTAGGGCTTTCTGAATGCCATCATCTGACTGGAGGTCTTTCTATAATTGCTAAGCTGCTCAGGTTTCATCAGGCTGAACCCAAATTTATGGGTCCATATAGATATGCTTCCTCAGCAGCTGGTAGAACAAAGTTCTTCACATTCAAGAAAGCCAGCAGCCTCTCAATACACATGAATTGACCATTAATAATGCTCAATAAAATCCTGAGTCTGCACACTTCTTCCATAAACCATGGCAGGAATAAGGTCACTCCCACTAACTGGATCAATAATAGGATCAAAACATTGGTAGAAGTCTCCATCTTACATCAATCTCATTAGCTAGTCCTAAAAATATTTCCTCTTGCTTCATCTTTATTACATCCAAGAGAGATTCAGGAAGTCTCTCAGGCACCCGAACCAGGATCGTCGTGCAATCATCGCAACAAATCCAAATCCCTTCAGGCAACTCATTTAAAAATGCCATCTTATGATCCCTCAACCAACCAACCATGGTATTCCTTTTCACACTGATCACAGAATATTGTTGTGCGTGGACCAAATCCTGATCTACCGAAGTCAGAACATCCGCACAAAACACATCCACCCATCTCAGCATCAATCAGTATCTTTTACTATGCGAATGCATCTGGCAATCTGTTCAATAGGACCAACTCCTTCCACCCTTTCTGCTGCCACAGCATTGACATTGTCTGCAACAAAACTTTCTCTGTGGAACATGTTTCGGCAAATTTGACAATACCAATTACCACGAGGAATGCTTGATACTGATTACACTCTTTTTGAAACGACCTTGGGCATCCATCACAGAGCAGCAGGTTTCCACCATTCCAACAGACAATGCATAGATCATCATTATACTTTGCAGTGTATTTGCGTTCTTTTAAATAAAATATAAGCACGGGAGGGTGATTTTTTATCAGAACTTGTAAACTATACAATCTGAACTGCCCTTAATAAAATATAAACTTCCAAAACTGAGATTGTGAACTAACCTAACAACTTATTCAATTTGTAAACTTGTAAACTATACCATATCTTTTCATTTATTGGCTCATATGGATACTAATTCATGAAAATCCTAGCAACTTATTCAATTTGCAGTCACCAATCATTTTTCATACTTCTTTATACAATTAGAGTATTATATTTTTACTAAAGGAAGAGTTAGACATGAGAAGCTAGAATGACTGGAAATGGCAATTTACCTCAGTGAGCTTGACGACATCCTCAATCTTCATTACAAGGACATTTCGCTGGGTCAACTCTTCCTCAACATCAATTGCCACCACCAGCACAAACATTTATTTTGATAAATCACTTTGCTGCTAATAATGAAAGATTAAATAAAAGTTGTTCTCCATAATAAATGCAAGAAGTTTTCTCTGCTATTCATAAATCTTTGAAGTTTTCTCTAAACAGAACAGCCATCGAAAAAATGCAAGAAGCCTTTTATTTAAACAGAACAGCCTTAAACATTAAAAATATAAACAGAGCAGCCTTAAAAAAATGCACAAACATTTTCAATGTCATAAAAAAGCCTTTTAATTAATCTGCACCTTCTTTTAAAATAATCTTTGATGTTAAAAATACAACAATAGAAAATAGACATAAACTTTATGAAAACCCTTCAAAGCTTTCAGCATCAAAGCATCAATCTTTATAGTCTTTCAAGTAAGAAGTGCTACATAAAAAACATACATAAAATCAATGAGTAACAAAGCTGATTTCTTCTAAAGAATTCTAGGAAGGGAAAGTTTCCAGCAACAAAGAAATGTTAACTTATACAGAAAGTGCTACATAAAAAACCACACATAAACCTCTCATATAACAAAAATAGAGGAATGCTCTATAAATGCAATCTTCTGCAGAAAGGACTCTCTAAGAAAAATACAACCTAGGCTCCACTTTGATAAGTTTAGGTTTCTTTTTTCTTAAACCAGTTGTTTCACTAACTCCAAAAAGCAACATAGCTTGCAACAGGACACCAAAAAACTGATAATGATGCTAAAAATACAAACTTTTTAAGTAATCTTTGATGTTAAAAACACAAACTTTGCTCTTTTGAAAAACACCCTGCAAACCTTGATACACGAAAGAAGCTATCTCTTGGATTTTTCAAGAAAGACGCGTTACATAAAAATAGACATAAACTTATGAAAACAAAGCTGATTTCTTCTTAAGAAATCTGGGAAGGGATGATCTAGAAAAAATTCGAACTTTGTTATTCATTAAAAAACCCTTCAAAGCTCTATAAATGCTAACTTCTGCAGAAAGCGTTCTCTAAGAACTGATAATGATGCTAAAAATACAAGCTTTTTTCGTCAATACAAAACCCTTCAAATGGATGAATCAATGGATGGTGACTCTAAGAACTTTTACTTTTCCTGTTCAGGCGATTTGCTCGGGTCGAGACTGTAAATTGTGGGGGAAGCTTTCCTATCAGATGATTTGTGAGGAGCCCTCTTGAGAAGAGGTTGCCGGTGATGATTTTTTAGAAGGGGTTTTCCTGTTTGCTGATTTGGAAGGCGCCTGCTGGGGTGTAAATAGTTTTGCCATTGATGTTGTAGGGGAAGCTTTCCTATCAGATGATTTGCGGGGAGCCCTCTGAGAAGTGGTTGCCGGTGATGATTTTTTAGAGGAGGTTTTCTTGTCTGCCGATTTGGAAGGCACCATCTGGGGACGGTCAGTTGAGACTGTAAATAGTTTTGCCATTGATGTTGTAGGGGAAGCATTCCTGTCAGATGATTTGCAGGGAGCCCTCTGAGAAGAGATTGAGGCAGCAGATAGTTTAGCCGATGATGAGATTTTAGAGGTGGTTTTCCTGTCTGCCAATTTGGAAGGTGCCTCTTGGGGACGGTCAGTTGAGGCTGTAAATAGTTTTGCCATTGATGTTGCAGATAGTTTCGCCATTGATGTTGTAGAGGATGCTTTCCCATCAGACAATTTGCACGGCGCACTCAGAGAGGAGGTTGGGGAAGCTAATAGTTTTGCCAATGATGATGTTCTTGAATCAGAGGAAACTGCATATCCCATTACAAATTGTTCCAGTTTTTCTATTTCACCCACAGCAGAGAGCCACTCTGTAAGAATCTCCATGGTTACATAGTCAGGTCTGCAAGCATTCTCAATCATTCTGTCCATAAGTGCTAAAGCAACATTCAGTGCTCTCTTATCTCTAATCCCTTTGAGAATAGCATTAAATGTTGTTGTATTAGGCCTAACCCCTCTTTCCTTCATGTCATCCATCAAAGAAACAGCGCTTTCTACCTCACCTTTCTTGCATAGAGCATCAATTAAAATGTTGTATATAACAGTATTGGGGGGAACCTTGGATGCTGTAGAACACATTTCCTCGAAAATTTTCATGGCATAATCAGCATTGTTATTTAAACAATTTGCATGTATCAGTGCCCCAAAAGTAACCACAGAAGGCACAAGACCCTCTTTCCTCATCTTTTTCATCAACTTATTGGCAGTATCAAAGTCTCCACTTTTGCCTATGGAGGAAAGCAAAGTGTTATATGTGACGGTATCCGGCTTAACTCCAGCTTTTTCCATTTCTTCGAGTATGTCATAAACTCTTTCCAGTTTGTTCTTTTTACAGAATCCACTGATCAGGACATTATAACAAGATACATCGAGACCAAACCCAGCTTGCTTCATCTTTGACACAACAATGCTGGCATCATCCATCCTTCCAGCTATGCTCAAACCAGATATCAAACTGTAGTAAACAATTGCATCAGGGGAGAATCCAGAACTCAACATCTCATCGAAAAACTGCATGGCTTTATCGATGTTGTTAGCACCACAAAAGGCAGATATCAGCGGGGTATACGTAGCAGCATTGCCTTTGAGGCCCTTCCCTTTCATCGCATTGAAAAACTCGACTGCACTATGGACCCTCTCATTTCTGCACATACCATTAACAAATACATTGAGGGTGACCACGTTTGGCTGAACGCCTTCCTCATTCATCTGATCAAACAGCTCGTGTGCTTTATCAATGTTGCCAGCCATGCAGAACCCGTCAATCAAGCAATTATACGTAATGGTGTTGGGCTTATGCTTGCTTCCCATTTTCATTTCCTCCAACAGACTCAGTGCTTCTTCCTTCCTCTCAACTTTACACAATCCATCAATCAATGTATTAAACAATACCACATCAGGTTCTACACCAAACAAATTACTTTCACCTTTGCCTCTCAACTTGTTAAACAGATCCAAAGCTTCATCAATCCTCCGAGCCGCACACAAATGTTTGAAAAGTATCCCAAATGTCACAACACTTGGCCGTATATTCATCTCTTGCATCTTAGCCAACAACTTATTCATCCCTTTAATGTCCCTCCCTTTTCCCAGCCCAGTCAACAAAGCATTGCAAGGTGCAGCATCAACTTCACCACCAAGTTCCATCACACTATGCAGAATCTCCCGTGCAGCATTATTATTCTTCCTCTTACACATGCTGGTTATCAGTTGCGTGAGCTTGAAGGTATCAGGAAAAACACCATGCTCCCCAAGCTTCTTCACCAACCCCACAGTTTCCTCATCAGAGAAGCATCTCCCACGTGGGTCTCTCCACTTTACCAACTCCTCAAAAACGATATCCCCAGTGGAAGCATTCAGCAGAAAGTTAGAATCCCGTTCAAGCATTTCGTCGAGCACTTGGAGCGCATCATCAATTCTGTCCGATTTCAACAACAACCTCAACAACCCGTTGCAAATTCCAGAATTTTTAGCAGAATGGTCGAGCCCCTTAAACAAAATAACCGAATCGTCCACCATTTTGGCACCCTCCAAGCACCGTAGAAGAATCAAAGCTGATTGGGCACTCAAACCAATCTTACAATTTTGGGACTTCAAGAACCCATGAAGCTTCAATACCTCAATTTTCGAAGTAGGGTTTCGATTCGCGACCTCAAGAGCGCTCTGGAACGCCGAAGAGAGCAAGTGACAGTGCTGTTGTTGTTCTTCGGGTTTTGCATTGGCTCTCAAGAATTCGAGAAAGTCGAGAGCTTTGGTAGTTGATCCCAATTGGCGCGTGATTTGGAGGATCTGGCGGGAAGAGAGAGGCGCTGAATCGTTGAAGAGAAGAGGAAGAAGAAGATTCTTGCTTTGGTGTGAATCCCATTGGTCTTTTGGGTGTTGGAGGAGCTCTTGGAGTTGGGTAACGATCGATAAAGATACGTCGTCTTTTGAGGTGGAAACTTCGACGGCGGTGCTGTGGCGGCGAGGAGAGGGGACAGGAAATAGTGGGAGGTTGCTGCGACGGCGATGGTGGAGAAGTTTGGAGGATCTTGATAACATTGTAGACTTGTAGTTCAAGTGTTAGTAGTTTGATTACAAAATTTCAAATAAAACCCATTTGTTTAAATATATAAACATTTTATTAAAAGAATTTATTTTTTATGCACATATATTTTACAAAATTATTAAATTATATTAATTCTTTTAGATGATTATTATTCGTCCAGATGGATACTATTTTTATAACTAGATTTGCGCATAAAATTATTTTATTCACATTGTATTAAAATTAAATTCTTATTAAAATTAGTTTAATTGCAAGGATTTGATCAGAACTACTAATATTTATGATAAATTCTTGAATTTTGAAGACGCTCTGAAAAGTTCTTATGTCTACACAGTCAATAGCTTATTTTAACGGTTGTTGTATTTATTTTGCATAAAAACATTCATTAAATTATTGTAAGTAATTATAGTTAATTTTAGTTCAATCTTATGCTTTTTAACTATAAATAAACATGGGTAGGGACTAGGGAGAGAACCTTAGCAGAAACATAAGAGAATAGAAAAATATCAATTAACATTTGTCAAGTTAAATACTCCAAAACAAGTGAAGAACACAAAAAGACATTATTTGGCCACTATCTTGGGTCACTTCTTTGGATATTAACAAAGTTATCAAAATCAGTTTCCAACATTTTGCTGTTACATTGATGTTCAATATACAATGCTGGAGAACAAAAAATTGATACATAAAAATGGGGTAAATAAAAAAAGCAATTAAGGCATATATTGCCCCCAAAGAAGTGGTATCAAATGGAACCATGAAGGTTGCTTCCATAGCCATACTATTTATTTGTTCAGTTACCTTCTCCCAACTTATTTGGTTGCATTCAGCTTTTGAACTGCTTCAGCAGCTGCGGATGCTGCTTCGTCAAAACCTAACTTCTGCAACTCATTTGAAAAACCTTCAGCATCTGCTTCACTAATTTTGTATGGACTATGGCGAGCATCAGGGAATGAACCGTTCGTCACCTCTTCTTTATACTCTAGTAAGGCTTTATTGATAACGTCCCCGATACGAGCATATTGCTTGCAAAATTTCGGGGTAACCTGCAAATGATAGATCATATCAATTTTAGAAATGAATCCTATATCAATTGAAAGAAAGAAATTATGTTGGCATTTGCTTGAAATACCTTTGCATGGTGCGGGTGTTGAAGCATACCAAGAAGATCATGATAAACTAGCACCTACATTAACATAAAGCTTAATTTAAATTCCTCATTTTATGTTTAATCATCTCAAATGATTGAGGGATGATCGGAATACAAGTTCTATCCAAGGCTACAAGTACTCAAGTGACTTAAGATTACACTCTTAACATATGAAAGTGAATATAAATCATTTAATACCAGATCATGATACAAAAGACTCAACACACAGTAACTTGATGAAGAATACAAAAGTTCAAAAGTTGCGAAAGTTATCAAACTCTCGAGTTTACGAGGTGAGTTTTGTGATCCAAGTTTACCTATGTTCTACGGGTGTAGGCGAACTCTTGGGTTTGATAACATTGTCCATTTTGAGAATAGTAAACAGCAAGGTACACAAACTTACCTGTCCACTACAAAAGGGTCCGGCTCCGATTCCAATAGTAGGAATTTGAAGGGCTGCTGTTGCTGCGGCGGCCACAGGTGGTGGCACACATTCTAGAACAACAGAAAAACACCCTGCTTCTTGCAAAGCCAATGCTGTCTCAACAACCTAAACAGGCTAATCAAATACCATTTAGGATGACGATAAAATTCTTCAAATATCCGAAATAGATGCACCATCAGAAGAGACAGAATTAAACCTTGACAGCACTCGAAATGTTCCTCCCCTGAGGTCGAAAACCCCCTAAAACACTAATGGCCTGTGGAGTAAGCCCTACATGCCCCATCACAGCTATTCCAGCTTCAACAATAGCCTTCGCCGCAACAATCCTCGAAGGTGAACCTCCTTCCAATTTTATGGCATCCATTCCGCCTTCCTTCAAAATCCGAACTGCCGTATCAACCGCCTGCTCACAATCAAACACAACAATCATTCAAAACCATTGCACACTTGAAGCAAATTCAACTTTGAAACACAAGCCTGAGTAATAGATTCCCCACATCTTTATTCAAGCAACAAAATGAAAAGGCTACACCTTTAGCAAATTCCATATATTCTACGAAGTCCAAAATAAAAACCCCCCATGAATTTAAGAGAATTAAACCAAATTAGGAATAGAGCAAATGCATGTTCAATCCCAAAAGAGCAAAAAGAAAAAAGCTTCTATGGTTGAAAATGATAAATTACTTTCTCAAAACCAAAAACTAATTCTCATCAACATATATTATATATAATCAAACACAACAATCATTCAGAACTATTGCACACTTGAAGCAAATTCAACTTTGAAACACAATCCTGTTTAATAGATTCCCACATCTTTATTCAAGCAACAAAATGAAAAAGGCTACATTTTTTAAGTGTACTCTTGATGTACTTTAATCTCTCTTGTGATCAAGAATTTGAACAACTTTCCCATCAATCAAACAAGTGCAAATCCATGTTCAATCCCAAAAGAGCAAAAAGAAAAAAAACTATACTTCATGAAAAAAATAAAATAAAAAGTACATTCCATTAGAATTTTGCAGATTTTCTCAAAACCAAAAACTAATTCTCATCAACATATAGCACATTATCCCTCCCAGTTGTAAGAGGCCGAGCCTCACCTAAAACACAAATGTGATAATTGATACTAATGAATACTAATGGATGCTAATATATTCTAACAATACATATATAACTCGAACTGGTTGAAAAGTAGGCAAATTCAATTCACTCCCTTTTTTATACTCTAAAGTTAAAATCCAAAAAACCTGATTGGAACTTGATTCATAGGAGCCAAAAGGCAAGTCCCCAACAAGCATAGGGTTTTTGGCGCCACGAGCAACGGCACGGCAATGAACAAGCATCTCATCAACGGTGATAGGGAGAGTGGTGTCGTGTCCATGAACCACCATGGCACCTGAGTCACCAACGAGACATATGTCAATGGCAGCCATGTCTATGTGCACTGCTGAAGGGTAATCGTAAGCGGTTACCATTGTTATAGGTTTTGAGTTTCTGTACTTTTGACGTAGCTGTGTGAGCGTTGTTCTCTGGTTTAGGGTTTGTGGTGTTGGACCAGAGTAAACCGTGTTCTCTGGAACATTGCTCATCAAACGAATGTGCCTCAGAAAAGAAGAAGATGATGAATGTTTTGTGAGAAACCTGAGGGAATACATTGTGGAAAAGAGGGGGGAGATTTTTTTGAATTTGGGGATTTGAGAGTTTTCTGTGTTATGAAATTGTGATAGTGATGTGTGAGATTTTGTTGAATTTTGAAGAAGAAGAAGAAGAAGAAGAAGCCAAGTTAAATTCAGCTGCTTCTGCTATTTGCTGATGCAGTGGAAGTGGTGATGTTTTTGCCAATTTTGTTTTGGTTTTGGATTTTGGGTTGTTTGAGATTTTTGGTTTGTTTTTGGGCCAAACTATTCGAAGAGGACAAATTCAGCCCTTGTTGGAGCAAAAAATCTCAATTGAATCAGATAATTTACCTCTTGTTCAGGCATTGAAATCCAAAACTTCAATTGGGGACGTGGATCCCATTTTGCAAGCAATTAGGTTCAGTAGAGGAACGCAGGTGCGGCAAACCCTGAATCCACGTCGACCGGAAAAGGAAGCAGCGCGGAGGTCCATCGATTTGCGGCGGTTCAGCAGAGACGCTCGAAGACGCGGACGCATCAGCACCGGAAGACGATTGCGCAGAACGGAGCAGCGCCATCGGAGTCTTGCTTCCTGTGTAGTAGCGTCGTGAAAGGGAGGCGCGATGCAGGAGCCTTCGCTGTTAGGGTTGAGCCGGGTGGGTTGGGATCCGGGTAGGATGTTTGGGTCGGGTCGGTTTATCCGGCCCAGCCCAATTACAAAAAAAAGGGTTTCTTTCTTTCAAGTGTTTAGCCCGATTTCAATTTAAAAAAATAATCTTAGCTATAATTATAATTAATATAAAAAAAAATGTTAGCTATTATTAGGAGTAAGGTTACATAAGAGTGATTAAAACCAGAAATAAAATAGTTTTAAATATAAATGTTATGTAGCTAATAAAATTTATCTTTTATGATTATCAACTAGTTAATATTTTAAATATTAAATACTAAACCCTAAAAAAATTCTAAATTCTAATAGTATAAAAGTAAAATAATAATTCAAAATATCAACTAATATGGATAAAAAAAAGTGTTGACGCTTAATATTTCTACTTTCTATGGTCTATTCACGTAATTGTGTATTCACAAAGCATGTAGTTTCTTTTCAAATCTATTAATGTAATAACTATAAAATCATCGATAATTCGATTTGCATACAAAAATTAACTATCATATATTTATACGTGATTACATGTATAATTTTATTATTTTCAATATATATTTTATATTTTAATATATATTATATACTAGTGATTAATTTAATGTACAAATAGCATAACTCTAAAAACATCTATCAAAATCATTTTTCAAATGGTCATTTGAAGATATAATAATATACTCTTAGATATATAAAACTCTTTTTGACGTATAAAAATTAATTTCTTATTATAAATACTTCTTATATTTACAAAACTGAGCTTCTATTCTTTGGTAACCAAAATAAATTATGCAATTTTTCAAAGCTACTAACCATATTAAAAGATGATTCATAGGTTCCAAACGGTAAGTCACCTACAAGAAGTGGCGTCTTAGCCCCACGAGCCACGGCACGACAATGCCCAAGCATCTCCTCCACGGTGATAGGCAGAGTCGTGTCGTGACCGTGAACCACCATCGACGCTGAGTCTCCGACGAGGCATATATCAATTCCGGCAGTGTCGACTTGCACAGCCGAAGGGTAGTCATAGGCAGTGACCATGGTAATGGGGTGCAAGTTTACATGCTTTTGTTTCAAAATGGTCATTGTTACCCTTTTTTGGTTTTGCACTATGGGTCCTGGGTACACCGTGTTCTCTGGAACATGGCTCATGCAATGAGTTATAGTAGTCTTGTTTATGTATTTGGAAATAGAGAAAGAAGATCTCGTAGTAGTGGATGTGAAAATCATAGATTTTTTGTACCAACAAGACATCATATATTGATCAAGAAGTTGAAGAGGATATCAAAAATTGGATTTGGCTGTTATTACTATGATTATGATGTGTGATTGTGAAGTGAAACTCTGGAGATTTATGAATCAGAAGAGTTGCATGCCTTTTTCATGTGCCACCTATATGCTAAGGAAATTAACATGTCAAATTGCAGCTGAGTTGATGTGTTTCTTATTTTTTTATCTAAATAATTTTTTCTGGATTTTAAGTTTTTAACTATGATAATTAGAACATTTTTATTATTTGACTAGAATTTTTTATGGATTTAGTTAATACATGTCCTGAAGACACATATTAAAGTTATCAATTTAAAAAGTTTTTATACAAAAGATGCAAATATGACTTGTTTTTTTAATTCATATTTTGTCCAAATATGACTTACTTTTCATTTTTGGCTAATGCTATGATATAATATCAACACTAATTACTAGTTTAATTTCTACAAAATTGTTGATCCAAACTTATAAAAGAAACACAACCTTTGGACAAAAGATATCAAACCATCTTGCAAAAATGGGATATGAATTTAAAGTCAAATTTGCTATAAATAAAATAAAAGTGTTGAACTTGTAATCTATTATGCCATTTAAAAAATTTATGCATCAACTTTGAAACATTTTACAGTAGATAACTAGATATAGATAAACTATACAGTCAACAAATTGCTGCTTAAAATTACAACTATGCCCCAGGCTATGCTTTTGTAATACTAAATAAGACACCACTCTCCAGTCTCCAACACCCTCTCTCTCTTTTCTATTTTTTTTTTTTTTTTTTCATTAGAAATTAGAACCCACTAAAATTACGAAGGCAACAACACAATATTGCTTTCTACAATCCATGAAGAAACTTTCAAGTTCTAAACTAAAACATCATTCCCTTCTGCAAAAAATACACAGAAAATGATGCCTCTGATGAGCTGCAAAAGCTGCACAATTTGCCGGCGCCGAAGCCAGCAACCGAGACTAACGAGCAACGACAAAGGAAAACTTATGATGTCAACTAAACTAATATTCTGTGGCTTTTAAGTATTGTCACTGAGCCTGTTATTTATTATTGAGCTGAATCAGCATATCATCTCAATCGCACCCGGAAGGACACAAATCTTCCTTGGAAGGAACCCTAAATGCTCGCCATCGGATTGAATATAAACTCCACCTCTGCCTGAAATGTCCTCCACCTCAATAGAATGTACACTACCAAACACAAATAAAAAACACTTTCAATTAGTACAAGCGCAACCGTAAGCATGCCTAAAAGAAACTAAAAAGAGCTAACAAAAGAACAGATTGAACGCTAGCTTCCATCAATCGAAATGCTTATATATTTTATGATAAGGTAGATACTATGGTGTTTTTTGGTCCGTGTAGCCAAATCGTGGGAAAAGGATTAATTGTTTGTATTAAAGCAAGAACGATAGCAGAAATGATATCAGGAAATCCAAATCCAAACAAAGGTTAGTTGAACAATTTATGAAGTTCTGCAGTGCGGGTTTGGCAGGTTTTTTTAATTTTCGGCGGGTTTGAAATCTCAGCCCAGCCCGCCCCGCCCTTTTTGGAGGTTTTGGCATATCAGCCTGGCAGGTTCGACCCTTTCAATTGGGATGCTTTGGATTCAAGCCATAATAATTAAAAAGGATCATTTTAAACTAATGATTTACAGTTTCGTGAGTCATAAACCAAGACAATCTTCACCAGAAAAGCTCATGTAAGTACCTTCTTGAAGAAACATTCTTCACCTTCAGGTGTGTTCCATTGTAAATCTTATGTAAGTTAAAGATAAAATCGTACCACTTGAAGTGCTGGAGAATCACAACCTGCAGAATTTATATGAAACTATATTAAGAAAAAGATATTAATAGGAGTCAAGGAAAGGATTTAACCAGCATAATAAGGGTGCCTACCGATAAACTTCCACTGCGTGGATCAGCATTCGGTGCAATTTTCATACCACCACCGAAGAATTTTGCATTTCCAACGCAAAGAGCCGTCACCTGGGGACAAAACTCCCACTCGCCTTCATTGACCTGCAATTTATTAAATCATAAAACTTGCACATCTTGTGCTTCATATGCACACACTACGTTTGATAGCTGTGATAGGACATGTATACAGAGAAAAAAGACGGAAAGTTTGTGTCATTCGCTTTGTCTCCACCTTCTAGAAGGTTAGAAGATATAGGAAATTTTGTATTTTGGGACACACTATCTTGTACCTCTCTCCAACTCCAAACATGTTTGTATGTTTCTCTATCTCTGTATACCATAGCTAAGGGAGGAAAAACAAGCTGTACCGAGTTACTGACCTTGATCCTGAAATCCTGGTTATAATGACTCATGAAGGCCTGCAATGCACCAATGACATAACACAGGTTGCCAAATTTCTTGTACTTGGAAGCATAAAATCCTGCCTTTGCACTCCTGCATAAATTTTGTCATGAATCGATTTAGATACGATGTATGTGTCAGAATGCTCAACCTGAATTCCCAATTTAACCTTACAAATGAATGTCAGCTACGTTTATGAAGTAATTCTGCTGGCCACAATTTCCAGTGATAACACCAACGTCTACCCTTGATCTCATCCCTAAGAAAAAATAACATTAGCATGTCGTGAGTGAAAAGACTAAAAGATAGATACGGTAACAAATATTGTGCGGCAAGCATAGACAAGCTTGAAAAGAAGATAAAGAAAGTGCACGAAAAGAGGCTGAACCTTTAGCAAGACGATCAACAGCAGCATAAGGATCATTCTTCCTGATAGGAAAAGAAAAAGGCAGAGTAGATGTTATATAGCAAAGAGCTACATTAAAAACAAAAGAAAAATCATGATAAACAGTAACTAACCATCCAAATGTTCTTGCAAAATCGGAACCAGTTCCCAAGGGTATCACCTACAAAAGAAGAGAACATATTTATATTCCTTACAATTCCAACATACAATGTCCTTAGAGATGACTGAACCAAACACCGCATGATTGAGTCGAAAATGAGAATACTACATCCGTATGGAAATTAACTCACCCCAAGAGCAGTTGGCTTTAAGTGTTCTTTATTATCACTAGCAACAGGTTTTCCGTCCCAAAAGAAGCCATTAACAACCTGCTTATAACAAACTGTGTAGCGTGAGGAATAGTCTCTTAACAAAATATCCTAGTTGAACCATCAATCAAGAATGTTGAAATCATACAAATCATTGTGCCTAAATTAAACTAATTGCTACCAAATCACCAAAAGCTTTTATAAATACAAGCTTAGGACTAGCTTTATCGAACACATGGTCATCTCACGGATAGAAATTTCTTAAATGATATTAATTGTTAAACTAAAGTATGTAGTGATATAGATGGCGAGAATTCCTCTAACACTATCATCAACCAAATCCTATGAAGCACGGACACACCAACTAAGCAAGATGTCTATGAATCCAACAAACAACAATGTTTGACAGTTAAAGACACTTCTATGAACACACACCATACATACATCCATATATGGCCAATTACTTCTTTTACTAATTCAAAGCCAATTCAAACACAAATTGGATGTTATTATAAACTTTTCAAAAGAACTTCGTACTTACAAGTATTGACATAAATGACATATACTAAAAATGTTTCAAAAAATATTGGTTGAGTTTAGATTTTAGAATTAGTAATTATTAGCATTTTCACATTTTTGAATGTTTGAAGAATATCATATAATCTTGAACATATATATATATATATATATATATATATATACATATATCGCATGTACGTGTCCTGCTATTTTGAAAATTTGCTGTATCTATGTGTGCATGTCGAGTCAAGTGTCCGTGTTCCTAGGCCTATACCGTAATCAATTATACAAACTTCAACAGAAAAATAACAGGGGAAGAAAATGCAGTGTGCACCTCATAAATAGTTCCATCACCTCCAACAGCAATGACAGCATCTGCTCCCTCCCTTATAGCCTAAACGGCAAGAATAACAGCTCAATAACTCAGCAGAATCAAAACAAAAAAGATAAATTAAATTAAATTAAATTAAATTCCAATTGATTTCAGCTCATCAATACCAACCTCTCTTGTTACGTCAATAGCATGACGAGGACCCGAAGTAAATGACTCACAGATCTATAAAATGAAGAACCAAAAACCTTAAACACTAGTATTGTGAAATTGCAAATAAACACAAAGCAATAGAATTTGTGGATTCAAAATAAAAATAGAGTGATGACAAAGTTGATAGTGCACTCACATTGTAATCATTACCAAGGCGAGACCTTAGAAATGGAAGCAACTTCTTCCACTCTTTACCAGTGCGACCATTAGCACCTGCATGCAACCCAAAGATCAAGTTTACTAAAAAAAAAAAAAATCTGAACTTTTCCCTCAAATCAATCATGGGAAAGTTCCAAATTCCAACCCCCCATCATTCATTTGAGCTCAAAAACAATGGAAAACCCAAGTTTCATAATTTCAAAGTACAAAAAGGTTAAACTTTTCAACAATCTAAATCATGGGTAAGTTCCAAATTCCAACACCCCATCATTCATTTGAGCTAAAAAACAATGCAAAACCCAAGTTTCATGATTTCAAAGTACAAAAAATTTAAACTTTTCAACAAATTAAATCATGGGTAAGCTACAATTACAACACAGCATCATCCATTTAAGATTAAAGGACAAAACATTTGGGACTTTTCTCAAACAGTTAGTGAGCGAGAATGAAGAAGCAACAAACAAACCTTGAGGATTGACAATGAAAACAAGATCCCTTTGGCGAGGAGAGGATGGAAAATTAAGAGCGGTGCGAAGATCTTGTTCCACGGGTTTCAGCTCTGATCTAAAAACAACGGGGGTGGGTGTTGTAGCGGCCATTGAAGTTGCTCTTCTTCCAAATGCCACAGAGTAGAAATTCTGATGATAATGATAGTAGTGATTATTATTATTGCTGCAAATGAAACTATGGCACGTCATCATTTTTCATGAATCATGAACAAGAGAGTGAAAGAAAGAAAGAATCAAAGTTTCAATTTTTGGACACTAGTTTTGTGCTTAGCTTAGCAGTTTCAATGGATGGATAAATCAATCACAAGGAGATTGAATTGGATACTAGTCTAATTTTTTACAACTAACACCCTCTTTTATAGTAGCCACGTGGAATTTCCTATACCAAATTATTGTCAATTGTCATATAGCAATTTTTTTTTTGGGTAGATTAGGATTAGGATAATGGATTTTTTAAAAAAATTGGGTTAATTATTTTTTAAGAATAATTATCAACTACACATGTTCATACATTCATTAATGTGTTTTTACATCTAATAAGTCTGACACGCAAAATTTTGAGCACAAAAATAATAAAGTGTGACACAAAAAATTTGAGTCAGATAAGAGTTGTTTTATTGAAATTGATGATGGATGTGTACATGTAGCAATATTATATTTATTTATGTTATATAAAAGTGGTATAGTCCATAATTTTTTTTTAAAAAAATAAATAAATAAATAAAATTTGAATTTTATTGAATTTGTCAAATGTTAATAAAAATGTATATTTTTAAATATCAAAGTAATAATGTAATATTAATTATTGAATAACAATCAATATCATGTATTTACATAATTTGAGATATTTTGTAATTAAAAAAAATTAATAAAAACAAATACTCAATTTAAACTAAAATTAACTATCGAATTACTCATAGGATGTTTGTGCATATATATATAAATATATATATATATATATATATATATATATATTTAACTAAATAATTAACTATTCAAATTATCAAATATATTATAGTAGAATAATAAAATTTGTTTATAGCATAATTACAATTTTTAATATCTATAACAATTTATTATTTTTCTCATTATGCCCATTTTCTTACAATTTTTTTCACCCACTAGAGAAAAAAGGACTAAGACTTCCAAAACAGAAAAATTGATGTTCATACAGCTAGAATTCAACAATAACAACTCTTACAGAAAAAAGTTAAAAAAGCATCCATTTATACAGCTATAGAATTAAGAATTCAGTATGATTAAGAGGGCTTGTAGAAGAGATATATTACCCACAAATAAAAGAGAGATTATGATCAAAGGTTGGCTTTAATTTGATTAAGGCCACAATGCTATCTTTGACAAGAAGGTGAGAAATGAAGCAATTCAGCACATTCTATCTGAATATCTGAATATTAATGTGATATGGGAGGAAGCTTTATTTGAAGATCATTTTTCTTCAAAAATGTGAGAGATAAGGAAACTCCTATA
>JASCZI010211614.1:31686-49337 GCA_036250425.1 Stylosanthes scabra | reverse complement strand
AATTAAATATATATATGCTATGGAGTTTGGTTTGTGGGAGTCTCACTCAGAGGTGATGAATGTGTTTTTTTTTTTTTTTTTTTCTCTTTATTATTCTTCTTCTTTCATATGTTTTTCTCAGATATAAATGCTTTTGGAGTATGTGTAGTTGACCATGGTTTCCTTTATTGTAGCAAAACCGCAAAAATGTTATTGGTTTAGTAGTTAAACACCATTTAGGTGAGTTAATTGCCCTAAAAATGGGGCTACTTTTTTGCTCTTGATATAAGTACAATGTGGGGCAGAGTTAGAATTTAGAAGTTGAGATTTCAGGAGGAAATTAAATTTATATTGATAAATTTTATGGATAGAAGGAAAATTATTTATGGTGTGTATATAACATGGTGATTTTTGCTAAAAGTAAACTAGTATATTTATTGTTTTGTTTTATATTTTTTTTTAATTTAATTTCCATATATCATCAATATAAAATAATTTTACACACAAATTATCAAAAAAAGAATTAATTTTCAAAAGTCATATAAATGCTTCAAAATTATTATTATTTTTTTTGACTTGTTTTGTTTTATGTGTAACAATTGTGCATATGAATATTGTGTGGCTGTTATTCATTGAAACCTGAAAGATATTTAAACTAGGAGTTGCTTCATTCATATTTTGCACTCTCACTCCTAATGGCATTAGCAACCATACCTTCCTTTCCTTCAATCAAATTCAACAGTACAACTCACCAACTAAACAATTCTTTGATCTTTCTACCAAAACAATACCACAGCCATAGAATCTTTAGATTAAGAAGAATTCAATGCAATGGAACAGAACATAATCAACAAGAAGAGTCTCAACAACCACAGAACAATGATAATAATAATAATAATGCATTATTAAAGGTAGCATGGTATAGTTCTGAGCTACTTGGTATTGCTGCTTCTGCTTTGAGGCCATCTTCTAATGAGAAAGCTCCTCAGGCTCAGAGGCTTCTTGAATTCATTGATCGTGATGCTGTTGTTGATACTATCAAACAAGATTTTCAAAGGTCCTATTTTGTCACAGGTGAAAACTGAAAACCATAACCACCATTATTTCCTTCTTTTATTATGTTAATCCCAATTTTTCCTATATATATTATGTGTGTATGGTTTGAAATTAGTGCAATCTTGACTGTTAAATGTGAATTTTTATAATTTTACTCTAGTAATATGGTAATGGCTTCTGTAGAATAATAAGACCTCAATTATCTAGTTAGAGAGAACTGAAGGTTTCAAATTCCGATTGCAGTTATGGTTGTCGTTGTTCTGATTATTACAAGTCTCACATCTACGAAGGATATGGATTCTTGAGTGTTTATAAGTGTGAGGCGTCCCTCACTCTATGAGCTAGTTTTGGATCGTACGCAATCTTAATTCTAATATGGTATTAGAGCATATCCGATCCATGTTATTAGGCCACTCACGAATTCATGTTCATGTTCAAGGATTATGTTTTTTGCTATTTGAATTTGAGTCTATTTTGCTTTTAGTTTGTCTTAGGTTGAAATTCTTTTTCTTACGAAGTAACAAAGATCGAACTCTAGAATTTTAGGTAAATAATCATACTGTATCATGAAATCACTAGTTCCGAAAGCTTAAATTAATTGGAGGAGACATATTAATCGTTATTATATCTCTAACAGGCCGCCTTACATGATGCAATCAACAATTTAAGATCATATATAGGCTAAAATGATTTTGTTTATTTGTGTCTGTAACCTTCTTCTTAATCTCTCAGGTGATCTCACATTAAATGCTTATGAAGACAACTGCGAATTCGCGGATCCGGCTGGATCCTTTAAAGGGCTTCAGCGTTTCAAAAGGAACTGCACAA
Source organism: Stylosanthes scabra (assembly GCA_036250425.1). Taxonomy (NCBI): domain Eukaryota; kingdom Viridiplantae; phylum Streptophyta; class Magnoliopsida; order Fabales; family Fabaceae; genus Stylosanthes; species Stylosanthes scabra. The sequence continues at coordinate 47,474 of JASCZI010211614.1, read as the reverse complement.
ACTTTGGATCTCTTTTGGAGAAGTCAAATATGAAGCTCATGAAATGGGAAGATTTTGAGGTGAATTCAAACTTCAAACTTGAACATATTCCATAGTTCCTCACATATTACACATATTACTTCATCTTTGTTATATGGTTTTTATGACAGGATAAAGGAATAGGCCACTGGAGATTCAGTTGTGTCTTGTCATTTCCTTGGAGGCCAATACTTTCTGGTATGAGAAACGATTTATCTTCCTAATAGATTCGCTTAAACATCGCCGTTATGACTAAGTAGAAACATAATTGGTCATTCTTTAAGATTTTAAGATGTTAGGAAGATTTTTAAGAGATTATGTCATTATTACTCTTCTGTCACATTTCAAACCTTTAACATTTCTATGCATTGGTTGAGTCATTGAAGATCATAATTAAGGAAATTGTGCATTGATATATCCGTTTTTTCGAAATAATCTTATTTCTTTTTCTTTGGTCAAGAGAGATCTCCGGCTAAACAATTTAACTTTATGATCGTTTGATCCGTGTAGTCGATCTCATTTAGTGGGATAAGACTTTATTGTTGTTATTGTTGTATTCAAGCAGCATGAAGATGTATTATAATGAATTCAATTTGATCATGTTGATAATAATGTGTTGCAGCAACTGGATACACAGAATATTATTTTGATCCACAATCAGGAAAAGTATGCAGGTGAGAAAAAATCTTATAATTTAATGTATGTCCATGATTATACTTTTCTAGTATTATTGATGCATTATCATTTTGGCAACTGATAAAATGCTTGAAAATTTAATAAATTCAGGCATGTGGAGCATTGGAATGTTCCCAAAATGGCTTTGTTCAAGCAAATTCTAAAGCCTAGCCAGGGATTTGGATTAAAAGACTATATGAGTAGATGGTTGAAAGCATTTCAAGTGAAGCTTTAGATTACTATTCTTTGCTCAGCATGATGAAGTTGGATAGAGAGGATCAATTTGAACAGCAAAAATTCGATATAGGATATCGCGTCGATTCATGGCTCATTCGATATGGAACGAGATTCTTGAATGGGATTCAAGCCCATTGTGATCTAGTGAATGAGCCGGGTCGACGCGATATTGCTTGTTATTCATGATTACTATATTGATCTGAAGAACTAATTTCTAGAAGTGTATATGCTAGTAACTCACCACATGGTGGAAATCTCCTGTAAATATATGATGTTTTCCAGAGAATTATGTGCATGAAAGTAGCTTTTGTTAGAAGAAAAGTATTTGCTGCTTATTTTTGTCTTATGTTTCATTTTCTCTGCACAATGTTGGTAAGCAATTTTGATTAGTCATTTATTCTTGTTTGATTTTGGTAGGGACTAATAACATTACTTATCTAAGGTTTATAAATAAAATGGTATTAGGACTGTCCTAAACTAAGTCAAAACTCACAAGAAAATGACATTGAAATGCCTGCAAAGTCACTACAAAAAATAAGATCAATGGAAGGGAAAGAATCAATATTTAATAAATCTCGGATCTTTTGGATTAATTCCTGAAAATCGATACAATGAAATGATTTTGAGTTTTTTTTTTTATATGGTATCCTCTAATCCAGCAGATTTTTTTACTGTATCATGATATCTTTGAAGATGAAGATTTTTATTTTTGGACCTTCAAGTTAAAGATCTTTTAAATAGGAAAATAGGATTTCTTTTTTCCTTTTTTGACATTAAATAGGAAAATCTTTTTTTTGGACAATAATAGAAAAATATTGTTTTTGACAGGAAACGAGGCTAAAGGCCCAACTCTAAGGTGATATTATTAATTGGGTCACGCTGCAAAATACATTTAGCTAAGCCCAATAGAAAGGCCCAAAATTTAATCGACAAAAAATATTAAAATGCTAAAAAAGGGGTCGAGAGAGAAAGGAAAAAGAAGAAAACTGTGTAGAACTCTGAAGAGGTTGAAGTCACAGTGAGTTCCCAATTTGCATTGCTCCTCTCTCTTGTTCCATTCATTGCACTTTGTGGAACGAAGCTACCTCATTTCTGATCTCTCCTCACTTTCCTCGAATCGAAGATACTTTTGGGGTGAGGTAAAAATTCTCTTTTTATTTCTTCTAACATTGTTTTGGTAGCTTCGGTTTTACTATTGGGTAATGTTGTTATCTCTGCTTCGTTGTTGTTGTTTAATTTGTTTTTGTTGGAATTTTCTGAATAATCTGAAAGGAAGTGAATGGGGTTGCACAATGAAGTGAAATGTGATCTCTCGTGTAGTTTTGGTGTTGATATGGATTATGCACACAAACTGTTTGATTGTTTTCCTCAGTGAAAGGTGTTGGAGCTCAACCTTGCATTTTGCGTGGATTTTAATGAGTGGTTGTGTGATTCTTCCTTTTTCATATTTTCGCTTCAATTGTTCTGTTTTACTTTGAGAATTAGTGTATGTTGAATGGTATCATTGATGGTGTGATTATGAGTTTATCAAAAGATTGATTAGCTGTTCTATTCCTGGTTTGGGTGGTTAACATTAGCGTTTAATTGTGTTAGCTTCTGCCAAGTAGTTAAGTGTGGGTTGGCAATCAATGAATTCTTTAAGGGCAGTATATACACCATTTAGCTGGACTTTATAATTTCTATCAAAGAGTTCAATATGTGTGTCTCTCAAGCTCCCTGCCTTTTTTTAATTCTTTAATTAATATTGTGCTTATTTGTGTGTGTACATCCAGGATGAGGATGTCGTTGATTCGGCCCCTGTTGGCAAGGCGAGGTTTCAGCACAAGCTCTGAGAAACTTGTTGCTTCAGTGCTCTTTGAGAGGCTCCCGGTGGTCATCCCCAAAGTTGACCCTGTAGTTTATGCATTTCAGGAATTTTCGTGAGTCGCTACTTCCATTCGTTTATATAATTTGTGCTGCTTGATTATGAATACAAGGAAAGGAAAAATAATTTTGTTTGATGTCATGGAATTTATTAATCTAAGTTTAAAGAAATAATATTTATGCCACTGTGGGATGGATTTAAAGAAGGAGTGGATCTTAAGCTGAAGTGTTGAACATGTAATCTCCTAATCTCAGTTGGGTGATGTGCAAAGTAGGTGAAAGATAAAATATCCTCTTAGTGTTTCACATAGTTCTTAATCTTAATATTAAATAGGCTAATCCTTGTAGGATTCTTATTTTGATCACCATTGTCTTATCATCCGGCTTGAATTCTTGTGTGCCCAAACTATAAGAAATTATTAGAAACAATTAATAAATGGTATAAATTGTGTATTTAAATGTTGTTCCGTTCGTCCGATCTATTGTTTATTAATTATCTTGCTGACATATTGGTTGTATCTTGTCGTGCTTTCTATATTTATTTTTCAATTTTGAATCGTGCTTTCTATATTTATTTTTCAATTTTGAATTGTTAGATTTCGATGGCGCCAACAATTTCAACGCCGATATCCTGATGAATTTCTAGACAAATCTCATGCTAGGTATGTGTACTTAGGATTAGATATTGCATTTTCTTTTCCTTTCCTTATACTCATGTTAAAATTACGTTACTTCCAGGGGCAAAGGTGATTATCAGATTGACTATGTGCCAGCACCACGAATCACCGAAGCTGACAAAACAAATGATCGAAAGTATGCTCCAATCTGAGTGGACCTTCTATGATATTGCAAATGCTGTATTCCAATTTTTTGAATATATGAAAACTAATACTACATTAAAAATGCCAACACTTACTATTTCTCTTATGGCATATGTAGTTGGTTCTTTTTCTTGTCCTCATATTCCTTGGGAGTGATCAAATTTCCGTATTCACTTGGTTTCTATTTTCAACTGCTTGCTGCCAGCGTTAGTAATTGAATGAGTTTAGCTATGACTAGTTTTAAGTTCTAACAAAAAAAAATAAACCTGCACAAAGGCAGGCTAGGCTAATCCAATGCACATGACTAATAGTCATGTTATAATTTTAGGATATATAGAAGCTTATTCAGGCCTTATTCTTATGCTTGTAAATTTTCATTTAGAACAGCTTGAACTTTGTGTCAGACATTATTGCTGTAGTTATACATATCCTCATACAGTCTTACTGCTTGTTGCTATAGGTCATTACAAAGAGCTCTTGACCGAAGACTTTACCTTCTTCTCTTCGGAGATACATATGGGGCTCCAAGTGGGAAGCCTGTGTGGCATTTTCCGGAGAAAGTTTATGAATCAGAAGAGACCATGCGCAAGGTGAACTTTGGCTTTAATATCCTTATTTTGTTTTCTCCTTTCCTCTCCTAATTTTCTAAATTTTGTAGTGTGCTGAAACTGCATTGAAATCAATCATTGGTGACCTTTCTCATACATATTTTGTTGGAAATGCTCCAATGGGTCATATGGTTGTTCAGCCTACGGAAGACCCATCTAAATCCACCCCTTTTAAGGTATACTGCTGGAAGCTTGACATGTTTCAATATGTTTATTTATATCAGCACATAAGCATGTTTATTGAACTGTTTTTGTTTGGTTTTTTTAAATCTTTTTTCTTTGTCTAGTTTTTTTATACAGCAAGATTCTATATCGAATCTTCTGGGTGCTTATGTCTGTTCTCTTCATGTGTATATTGATTATACTTGCTCATTCTTTCTTTTGTCTGAAATATTTTTTCAGAGATTCTTCTTCAAGTCACAAGTAATCGCTAAAAACAAGTTCAACGTTGGAAAATGCGAGGATTTTGTTTGGGTGACAAAGGATGAATTGTTGGAGTACTTTCCAGAGCAAGCCGAGTTTTTAAACAAGATGATCCTTAGCTAATCGCGGAGGAGGAGGGTTGTTTTATTAGGATCATTGCAAATTAGTTCATATAATGCTGGAGGACCCTGAAAGATTATCAATCTAACATAAATAGTTTATGGTCAAAATAGAAGGTTTTTGTTTGAAGTTACTATACATTCTCAAAAAGTTTGGAGATTTCTAGTTTATGGTGCTCAAATGCTATTGTTTGGGATCTCTTCTTTTATTTTATTTTCTACCCTTTTTTCATCTGTATTTTCTGCCAGTTTTGCTGTAATAAAAAAGTTGCCTTTGTGATTTGGTGTTAGAATATGTTGCTCTATTTTGTTGACAGTTTCCGGATTCTTCACTTCTTTATCAGTTCACCAACTTTGTGCCTCTTTTAGGATTTAAAAGTAGCACTCTTTTTTCCTGCAATGCTAGGAAGCTTCATCACATTTCTTAGGTTTCATACTAATGTAACTGTCACAACTCACTTCATACCTAGAAATTTAGGGCTTACATATTAAAAATAAAATTAACTACTAAATTAGTAGCTATGCTGCTATGTATTATATATATTTATACTTTTTTCAACTAAATAGTTACGCATTAGAAAAATTAAATGCCTGCCAAATAATCAAATTTAAGTAAAATAATAATCAAATTTGCAGTATAATAAAAAATATTTATGAGACGTTAAATATGTATTTTTATACTTACTGGACGATTGTTTAGAAATTTAGAATAATGACAGAACTTCTAATTATGTAGTTTGCATTTGTATTTTATTTAATTCAAGATTAACTTGAGTGTTGTTAAGTCAACAAAAAAAAAAAAAAAACCTGAGTGTTGTTAAACGACTATAATTCGTGCATTATCTCATCATTTTTTTTTTCAAATAAATTTTGTGTCAAAGCATCTATAGTCAGTCAAAACCACGTTTTACCGGTAGGTAAACATTAGAACAACATAATTTCAGCATGTGAGATGAAATTGGAGGACAGAATTAATGTGTCCCAAACAAGAAATGTTTGTTCTGGTCAGTTAAAATAGTGAGACGAAATTAAGGACACCAAACTATGTAACCCAGAAAAAAAAAAGTTAAAAAAAAGAGTACACCCATATCTTTTATAAAATTTAGTAAAACATAATCTATTTTTTTATGATAATAATTTATGAATTTAATTTCAAGAGTATAAAGATGTTTTATACATATATTCAATCACATAACACTATGTCTGCAAAAATAACTTTCTTTTTCATTGACTTTGTGATTAGTCATCCAGAAAAACAGTTATAATTGCGCGACTGTGTAAAACTTTTTATATTGCCACTCTATTAATGTATCAAAATTAAACTCAATCATTTATTTTATAAACTATAATTTTCAATGAAATTATTGAATAATGAGAATATAACATGTAAAACAATTTGCCCAAAAAAAAAAAATGAATGGTTATCATTTCTCTAGTACTTATGGTGAGTTCCCTATATATCTTGCAACCTATGCTAAATTCACCAACTAAATTTCAACAACTTTCTGTTGAACTGCCATCTAAGTATACAACATTACTATCAATCTTATTATTATGACACTAATACACACACAATGGTGACGTTACCAAAATACCCTTAATAGTGTCTTTCGTTATCCCCAATGAAATGCCCTTAGCTTATGATCTTATATATTAATCTAATAATGTTTAATTATTAATTTCTATACTATACACACATTATTCAATATTCATACATGCGTGTACCTAAGTTGGCTGCCCTACCATTTCTACCTTCCACCACCCTTAATCTCCTTTATATTAATAATCTTAATTAACCCTAAAACATTCCCATCATCATCATCATTATTCAAATAATGGAAAACCAACAACACCCTTTACCACCACAAGATGATAATAATATTATTGATGAGTCTCAATTTCCATTCTTCTTCCTTCCATCACCACCACCACCACCCTCTTCATCTTCTTCTTCATCCATGATGATGATGATGCAAAACCCTATGGTTGCTCCTAATGATAATAATAATGATCAATTAGGACTAATGCAAGAAAATATTGATTGGGTTAGTTTCTTCTCTAATGGACAAAACAACAACATGCTTATTGGAGATCATACCAATAAGGAAACAACAATGGAATGTGCTTCTTCTTCTGTTCCTGCTTCTTCTTCTATGTCGTCGTCGTCGTCTTTGATGGCTGAAAATAATAGTATAGGGTTTCACCAGAGCGGCGAGGACGAGAAAAGGAAAGGAGGGAGATTAATGAAGAAGAAGATGAAGCCAAGGTTTGCGTTTCAAACAAGAAGTGCAGATGATATTCTTGATGATGGTTACCGGTGGAGAAAATATGGACAGAAGGCTGTGAAGAACAGCATGTATCCAAGGTAAGTATATGTAGTACAAAACAAAATTAATAATATGCCATGTTTTTTTTATTTTTCTTTGAATAATAAAGCATGATTCTCTAGCATTAGACATACAAATATTAAGAAAAGTTATTATAAATTGCCACTCTTAGTCCTACTAGAAAAATAAATAGGCTAGTAATAGATTCTGTATACACAAAATTTAGTTAGTGTATATAATATATGTAGGCCCATGTATTGTTTAAATTTTTTAATATATATTATTTTACAAAGATAGCTGATTTGTCGATTAATTTTAAAAAAAATTGTATATTCAATATTTAGACACTAAATATCTAAATTTTCTATTTACTCATTTTTATTATTTTCTCATATTTACTACATACTATATACACTATTAATAAAGAGTATTTAAGAATTTAATCACTTTTTGGTGTCTAACTTGAATCTTAAAAGTACTCTAATTATTTTTAAAAAATAAAAATAAAAACAATTATTAACAACAAAAATTAACTGCAAAACAGGAAAAATATGTAAAAGTTTTTATTTATTGACATTTGACGGTATATAGAAATTAAACTACAACAATATGTTAGGTAGCCAATAAAAATGCAGCCAACAATATAATTTAAATTAGATGTTCTATTTTTTTATGTTTCATTCTGATTCTAAAAAATATAAAGTTGGTTTATTGCTGGCTATTTTAGATTTTAAATGTTTTATGACTTTTTATTGTAGATATTTTATAAATAGTGATTATGAATGTTCTATTTTTTGTTGACTGATTTGTTGGTAAAAAAATATTGGTTATCTATATTTTTTTATTAAACTATTCTAATAAGATTGTTTAGTTTTGATAATTATTAAAAAAAATATTTATGTATGTTTTAGACTTGCAAGTACTATAATGCGTGAAAATATATAGATCATTTGACAATATTTTGATTGAGATTATTTGGCAATGATAAAGGATTATATATCTAAGATGGAAGATGCTAACAAAAAGCAAACTTATTTAACAAACAAATACTTTGTTGGTTTAAATTTGTTCTTATATATGTTAATGAAGAAGAAGAGTAAATCAATTACTCACTCATATATATATTCTCATAATTTTTTTGTTATGAACATGGATGATGGGGGTAATGAATTAAAGAAGCTACTACCGATGCACACATCACACATGCAATGTGAAGAAACAAGTTCAAAGGTTATCCAAAGACACAAGCATAGTGGTCACAACTTATGAAGGAATTCACAATCACCCATGTGAGAAGCTCATGGAAACCCTAACTCCTCTTCTCAGGCAAATGCAATTTCTAGCTAGCTTCTAATAATAATAAATTTCTAACGTTTAACGTTGACATTATTATATATATGGAAGCTAAGCTTCTCTATATCTATATATATATCTGCTTAACTAGCAACATGCACATGTAATTTACTTTAATTTATATGTATGTATGTATCTCTAATTATGTAATTTCCCAACATCAATCACAAACACACATTACAAGTTTATATATTTTTATGCTTCAACAATTTTAATTGTACACCAAAATCAGCCACTAGTATATAATACATATTGAAATATAAAATACACACTAAAAATAAGTTAAAATATATATGTATTTTATATTTTAATACGTATTATACACCGATGACTAATTTTAATGGCTGATTTTAATGTACACCTAACATAACTCTCTATACTTTTATATACTCTAGCCCTTGCCTTTTGCTAATTAGTACAATTAATATGTTATTGGAACTCTTGTATACACATATATATTGTTACTTATTTGATAATTTTCAACTTAATTTATGTATATGGGAATTCAATAATATATATAATACTAATTTGGATGATCTTAGCTTCTTCTTTCATATGATACATACATTGTATCATGAATATATCAACTTAGTTAATTTATTTTTCTTTCTTTCTTCAAGATGATGTACTTCCATCACCATTTTTTTAATGAAAGATAAATAAATCAGATAATATAAAATAATATTTTTTACTCAATAATTATAATGCTAGTTTCGCAAAGTTAATTAATAATGGTTAAAATGATTTCTGAAAAAATATACATATGAATCAATTTGGTCCTCAAATAAACTCAAAAGATTAAACACTACAAAACCAGTTTTTAAAGGATACAATAATTCTTTAGTTAGTTATATGCTAAGCTTCAATAAATGATTTGTATCATGTATTGTGATGAAATGAGCGAAGTAACTTATATGGGTAAATTTTTTGTGACACAATTTTAGATGGTTAACCTGTCTAAATTTTGACCCATATACATGGAATTGATGCTTGTCAAATAATAATAATAATAATAATAATAATAATAATAATATGGTCATACAAATCAAATTTTTAAGGTGAGTTATATGGTAAACAGAATACATATACATATATTATATATTTAATTTTATGAGATCCATATATATTAATATTTAAAAGTAAAATAAAATATTATTTGATTTACCATCTATAAACAGATATCTTATTTTTAAATTCTGTATATATATTTTCTTTACCAATTAAGCAATTCTTACACTACTCTTTACTAATCATATCATATGAAATTATTCTGTAAACTATTCAAACTTAGTCAGCTTAGCTTATTCAAACTCAAAGACCTTAGCTTTGCAGAATGAAAATTACAAGAGTATGCCCAACTTATAATTATACATTTTGAAAACTAAATTTACCTACATAATAATTCTTTCCGAAAATGATAATGGGATAAGGGGGAATAACCGAATAACAATAATTTTGATGCCGATGGCGATGAATCAAATTAAAGAAAAAAAATTACGTTTATTTTTAAAAAATTGTATAAATTTATTTTGACTTTTGTGAAATATTTAGTAACTCTAATCTTTGAAAAAATAGTATAATTATGCTCCTTTCTAAATTTGACTCGGCTAAAAAAAATAAAAATTTTTATAGAATTTTTTATAAAATCACTCACTAAATAAATAAAAAAAAAGAATAACAAACAAACGTTCTAAAATGCTAGGGCATAAATGTCGTTTAATGCATTATGCATGGTGTCTTTAACACACAACACACCTCATTCATTTTCACCCACACACTTGCATGCAATACGAGAAATATCTTATCTTATATTCTCATACCGTCCATGACAAGGACCCTACTCACGTTCAACGCGTGTCCATCACGTGTCGGCAGCGAAGGTAATGGCAACACCCACGTGTCAGCATCAGCATCATCGCATAGTTATAGGATCACTGCCATCATCATCCATCTACTTCTACAAATACATAAACAAACAAATTTAAGCATTGAAGATCATAGTTGGGTTCTTGTTTGCTTCAATTTTCAAAGTTGTTATTATTATTATTATCGAAATGGCTCAGTTAATGGATAAGGCGAAGAACTTTGTGAGTGAGAAGATGAGTGATGTAGCGAAGCCTGAAGCGCATGTAACTGACGTGGACTTCAAGCGCGTGAGCAAGGATCACATTGAGTATTTGGCCAAAGTCTCTGTTCAGAACCCTTACTCTGCTTCTATCCCTATTTGTGAGATCAAATACTCTTTCAAAAGTGCTTCAAGGTATTCATTAATTACTAATTAGTAATTACTCTGATTTTTTTTCCCTCTTAGCTTCATTCTTAAATTGATATGATTTCAATTTCATAAGAAGTTTATTTGTATATTAAAATTTAGTTATACTTAATATAAACTAAAATCAGTTATCAAATTAGTTATTTATATATATCACCAATATATTATATATAGATGAGCAAGCTAGATGGCTCAGTCACCAATATATTATATATCGGTAACTGATTTTGGTGTGTAAATAAAATTATTGATTAAAATTTAGCTATTAAATCAATTACTAAGTATATGATTTAAGTTATTTTTAATACGTATTTTGTATTCAATATATATTTTATAACTAAATTTTGATAAGAAAAAAGCAAAACTCATCCTTTTTATGCCTACATGATATATTAATATTTGGGTTTAAATTTAATTTAATAACATATGAAGTATATGTTGATATTAGCACATAATATTTAAGTAAGTTTACATTCAATTCAATTTTATCTTACAATAGATGAATTATCTCAATGAATACTTATCAAATGAACATGAAGCTATGTATAAATATACAAAAATGTTATTTCCATACAAAAAACTAATTGAATTGAATTTGATACCTTTGAAATTAAAGGGAGGTAGCATCAGGGAGAATACCAGACCCAGGATCACTGAAGGGTAAAGAGATAACCATGCTGGATGTGCCAGTGAAAGTGCCTTACAATGTATTGATGAGCTTAGCCAAAGACATTGGTGCTGATTGGGACATAGATTACACTTTAGATATTGGTCTTGTTATTGACCTTCCAGCCATTGGAAACTTCACTATTCCTCTCTCTCACACTGGAGAGGTCAAGCTTCCATCCCTCTCTAACATGTTTTCCCACTAGCTCTACTTTTAATCTAATCATATACATATATAAGCTTTAATCAAGATCTTAGTTTAATTAATAAGTTATCCTTTTCAAGTAGTAGTTTGATTTGCTTATACGTTCTAAGTGGTCCTTTTAATATAATTAGTGCTATTTTGTTATATACATACATGTATGTGTTTATGTCTTATGATTGTACGAATAGTATGGTATGTTGTAATAGCATTCTCATCAATCATAGTTTTCAAGGTTGTGTTGATCTCTGCAAGTTATAAGAGAAGATGATGCATTAAACTAGAAGTTTCAAGGCATGGCTAAGTGAATAAAAAGGGGATGTAGCTCAGATGGTAGAGCGCTCGCTTAGCATGCGAGAGGTACGGGGATCGATACCCCGCATCTCCAATGTATGTTTTTATTTGGGCCTGTTTTCTCTTTTTGGGCCCTCCCAAAAAAGAACTGTTGTTATAAAGCCCTTCACAATCTCGTCCCGAAAACAACTAAAGGCCCTTAATCTCATGACCAGAAAAAAAAGTCTCATCTTGACAAAATAATAAATATAACATCATCGAAAAAAATATATATATATATATAAATAATAATAGTAATATACATAAGTGGACATATTAATTATTTTTATATATATAAAATACGGATATATAAATATAAAATCTAAAGTATTTTTTAGATAGATGGTAATAGTTTTTTAATATTTTTATTGATATTAAGATATAAACTAATATTTTTAAACATTTATAATGTTTTTTTAATCATATAAAGCATTTAAAATAATTTTTTATTTTAATAAATAATAATATATACCATTTCTATATTAATATCAGTTTTGGTGTTTATATGTAAATTCTACGATGTATCATGGCTTTCGTATAAGTTTGGAGGATTTCATGTATGTAAATTCTACTAGTTAGAAGCGTAGGTTTACTACAAGGATAACTCAATTATTGTTATTTCGTTTCAAAATTAAGATCAAAATGATCTTGCTTAACTCGTCATCAATTTCAATTTTTTGACAGTGGACCCTTTACCATTGAGTCTACCTAATTAATCATAATCAGTTGGACTATATATATTGGAGTTTTCATTTTGAAGTAGCATATCTCTCTGATCCATCATTGACTAGATCGGTTGAATCAATTTCTCAATTTTCTTTGTTCATCATGCTTTTCTTAGTCATTGCTTTTTTCATGAAAGAAGGGTTTGGTTAATTAGGAATATGCAAATTTATGAACGCGGTAACAGCCACCTTCTAGAACTAGAAGTGCATGATCCATTAATTTGTTCAAACATAGCATGGAAAAACATGCATGATCATGTTCACAATTTCTCATACATTCTAACAGAATAAGCTAATTAAGCTGAGGTTCTACAGAAACTAATTACTACAGCACCGTTATCTCATTGCTTGTGCCCTGTTAGTCAAAGATATATCATACATGTTTCTTTTGTCCAGCAAATAAAAAGAAGTAAATATATAAATTTGGAACACAATTTTAAATTGGCTTTTAAGAAATTTTATATTAGATGCTTTAATTTTCAATAAATTTTTATTTTTTGTAAATCTTTTAGAAAAATTATTTTTATTGTACAGACTAGTCTCTTCATCATCATTTTAAAAAAAATTGCTACTTATCACAAAATATGGGCTGACTGAATTAAGCTACTTGTGATTCACCCTACACCTTGTTGGTAATGATATTAATATTTCATATGAAATTCTATTGAATAATCTTATTATTTACATGTAACTAATAACAAAGATTTGTTGCCATATACAATTGCCCATGTGTAATAATAGTAGTAGCTAGTACTAGTGCTATTTACTCATATCAGCATGTATAAAAGACAAAACAACACTGTGTATAATAAGACCTTCTCCATACAGCGTAAGCATAAATAAAAACAATTAATCTACGTGTATCTCTGATCACCTTCATACGTAACTATTTTTATATTGTCGTATGTTATATTTATGTGTTTTTTGATTTTTTTTTTATGCTAATGATTATATTTTTTGTATTATAAATGAAATGTAAAAAGATATACAGTAATACATGTAACATTATCATTTTAATTTATCTTTATTTCATTATAAATTCTTTCTAATTACACTTATTTTTAGATAAGAAATATTTTAAGATTCCCCAACTCTTTTCTTAATGCGTCCACATTCCTTGTTTAATTTCCTTTTCATTCTTCTTAAAAAGGTCAAGAAATATAAAGAAAATTTTCAAATCAAATTAATTAACATCATGGGTCACATGCTTGTGTGACCAAAAAGAAAGGGAAACAAACATATTTTTCTATAGTCTCACTTTCACGCTTCATTCATATGACCACACACAATTAACACAACTACTATAAATATTCAAATCCATTAACAAACAAAAAAAAAACAATTCAAATCTATATATTCAACCATATCTTCATCAATTTCTCTTCCCTTTCAAAACCTCACATAATCAACAACCATGGCAGAAACTGATCAAGCTAGACCCTTAGCCCCATCAAGAGATCAACAAAGTAGTAGTAGTGATGAAGAAGAAGCCCTAAAAAACAAGCGTCTTAAGAGAATCAAATTATGTGGATGTGTAAGTGCAATTTCTTTCTTAATATTTGTAATAGTATTTGTGATTTTAGCACTCACTGTTTTTAAGGCCAAAGAGCCCATAGTTACAACTAATAATATCACACTCACAAACCTAGATTTTAGTACAAATTTAAATCCAATGTCTCCTAGTGTTAAGGTTAACATGTCCCTTTTAATAGACATGTCTATTAAGAATCCCAATTCAGTGTCCTTCAAATTTGGTGAGGGAACCACGGCTATAAGCTACCGCGGGGTGAACGTGGCCGAGGCAAAGAACCCGCCGGGGATCGCGAAGGCTAAGAAGACATTTAGGATGAATGTCACGGCGGATTTATTGGCGGACCGGCTTGCTAATAGGCCGGAATTGGTTTCGGATTATTTGTCCGGGCACTTGGCCTTGAACACCTACACAGAGATTTCAGGGCGTGCAAAGATTTTGATAATTAAGAAACATGTTGAGATTAAGATGAATTGCACTGTGAATGTTGATATTTCAAGTAAGCAAGTTCAGGACATGGATTGCAAACGTAAGGTGAAAATTTAGGCATTATTTGAATTTATGTTGTAACATATATTAATTGTTCTTCTATGTATCTTCTCTTTACTTATTCATATATAGCTGAGTATTTTTAGAAATTTTCATTTTTGCTATGTTTTTATATTATAGGCCTATACAGATTATTTATGTAATAATAGAAATTAATATATATAATTATATATAGTTATACATCATACATACATATTCCAATTATTATTTACATATATACGATACAAAATAATAATGTATAATCTAGTTGTGATTTTCTTCTGTGAATTTACTTTTGCATGTGAATTTCATTAATTAGTTTTTTAAATTACAGTTTTCAGAATCATGTGATCAATATGTGTATAAAAGAATATATAATCCATTTTGTATGTATTGGAAAACAATTAAAGGAAGATGCAGCTGTACATAGATTAGTTTTGTCATTTGTGCATGTGATGATCACACAAATTACACATTTGTAAATTGTACCATTTTTGGACACAAAAAAAAAAAAAAATTGTACCATTTTTAATTTATATATGTTTGAAACAAATTATGGAATCTTAGCATGTTTCACAACTAGTTCATCAATTACTGAATGAATAATGTATTATTTCCAACCTCAACATTATCATGCATTGTTGAAAACAAAATTTAAAAAGCAATGATATATAATAACCAGCAAAATTAGTCAATATTTGGTAAACACTTTAAAGATTAAATACTAAATTTTAAATATTAAATTCTAAATCTCAGATTCTAATAGTATAAAAAATATTAGCTAAATATTAACAAATATTAATAAAAAACTAAAAAGTACCCACTTTCTATAATCTAAGCTATAGGAAAACAAAAATATTAATTAAATAGCATAAATCAATATCTATATTCTATACATATCTATCTTTATATTATTTTAAAAAAGTAATTAATTATTAAAATAATTAAATTGTTATAGTGTAATAACCAAAATTAATTGAATAATCAAATTTTTTATAACAAAAAAACTATATTATTTTTAAAATCTAATTATAAATATGACTATAAATTTCATTTGGTATCTTTAATTTTCTAGCTACAACTAACG
>JASCZI010211614.1:12786-25821 GCA_036250425.1 Stylosanthes scabra | reverse complement strand
GCTCGATTTGTTTGTGTGAGTACAAGGATTTGGAGATGCTGAGGATGATGCCGGAGTGTCGTCACTGCTTCCACGTGTCGTGTCTTGATTCGTGGCTCAAGCTTAATGGCTCTTGCCCTGTTTGCCGGAACTCTCCCATGCCCACGCCGCTCGCCACGCCGCTGCAGGAGGTGGTACCGCTCGCTCTCTATGCCGCTGATCGGAGGGGAAGGACTTGAGTTGAGTTGACTTTTTTTCTTTTATTTTATTTTTTTTTAAAAAAACTTTATTTGAAGCTGCTTGCTTAGCAAATATTTTAGTGAAAAAACATTTTAGTGAAAAATGATAGTGTCACTCTTATTATAATTTATCTAATTTAGCACTGAAATTATATACATTATGTTTTTAGATTTTTTAACAAGTGAAGCACTGGAGATATTGGTTAGAATAATTTTCATGTAGAAATGGGATATTATATGGAATAGTGTTTAATCAAATTTATATGACTATCTAATTAGTTTTTTTTTCCTTCTATATATGAATACTATCATGACAATATTTATTCCAGTGGCTAAGTTTTAATTTACAATACCTTGAAATGATAATTGTGTTTAATTCTAAATGTATTTACGTTCTAGTCAGCAAAAAAATGTATTTATGTTCTGTTACACACAACTATTAAACACATTGTTGTGAACAAATCTTAAACACATTGTTCTAAGATTTGTCTTCTAAAAATATTTGAGCTGCTACGAATTTCATCCATGGGATATGTGTGTTTACATTCTACTTGGTAGCATATATGATTTTTTCTTTTTATCTTACAAGAATGGATATCAAATTTGGGACTTGGGAAAGGAGAATTCTAATAATTAGTGTTGTCCGTTAGCCTTGGCAGGTATATATGATCATTCTTTTAAATTTTTGTTATGAAACATTATTCAATCCTTCGACACCTTATACTTCATTATTAATTATCGTTTGACTCCTGTTAGAAGCAATGATTATTATTGGTTGATTTGGTTGTTGGAATAGTCATCTTGGATTTAAGGCAACTGTATTTTTTTTTTAATACTATAATAATGTAGGAGTTTTAGTTTTACTACTAGCTAGGTTAGATGATATGATTCAATGCAAGAAAGGGAGAAGGAGTTGTCTCCTTTCTGAGCTTTTTGGCCTTTTCTTAATTAGCTTAGTCAATTTTCATATAGTACTTTTGGGGTTTCTTGTGGCATAGCTAGGTTTGTAACTTGGAAGTAGCTTTATTATTATTAGTTGTTACTAGCTAATTAGCAGTGCACTCATCATTTTGCATCCTATTGTGTTAGTTGCTTAGGCATTCATCATTCATTAATAAATTGGATTTTAATGGAAGAGGATACACACACACAAGCTTTGAAAGAACATTGTAATCAAAATTAAAGGAAGGAAATTTTTGTTTTTGAGCTATACCACTTACCTCCATGATTCTAATTGTACAGCTATATTGGTTGAATTTGAAATTCTTGTTAAATAGAGGATATTTTGTGTTTTGGTCTATTCGTCCATGAACACTATCCTCTTCTCCTCTCTCTCTATTTCTCAATCAATTTAACTATTTTTTTTAAGTAAGAAGTCAAATAAGTTTTTGAATTAAGTACAAAATGGACTTTAAGTCATTGAGGAAAACATGTACCAATAAATTTTTGAAGAATTAAAATACAAATTATATAGGTTCAGAAAAATGAAAATTATAAAGTTTCGATACGATTTATCTAGGGAAGATAATGAGTTGACCCACAACATACCAAAAGCACAACTATTTGAGGGACAATTTGAGAGGCACATAAAACTTTTGTTGGTGGGAGAGGTTAGCATTCTTACTTTTGAAAAACCTCATTAATCTTGTGAAATCAGTTAGTAGTAATAGTTAACGGTGTATTTTGTTGTAACTTCTCCATCTATTTTGTAAGCTAACACACTATGTAAAATTCTGTTTCAGTCTTAATAAAGTTTTAGTTCTCATTCTATCTATTTGCCTCTGTTCCAAGCAATCAAGGGAATTAATTATAGCATTCCAGTTTTCTATCATTCTCTTGAACTCTTTCTTTTCCACATAGGAAAACAAGTCATGGCAAATTCAATTTTTCACCAGTCCATAACATAGAATCTAAAAATATTTTCTTGAAATGAGCAAATAATCAATCTAACTCAATCCTTGAAGATAAAGCTTTAAAAAAACAAACTGTCCATTCTTCTTTAAAAAACGAAAAGAAAATGTTGCATTGGGGTAAAAATTTGATGAATGTTAATGCTGAGAAAAATTTCAAGCCTATACTTGATCGGTCCTGAATCTTTCCCCCTGTTTGACCACTTTGTGAGTCTGATGGTCTGCAAAAAAGAATGGCCAGTAAAACTCACTGCATTAGACACACAAAAAGACGAAGCAAAACATAGTTTAATGGACAAAACTCACATTTGGTTGCAACTTATGCATAATCCATCAAGCTCATTTGTTTTTAAATCAATTGTATGAAGGCTTGGTTCGGTAAAGTTTTTCGAGGAGGTGCTAGAGTTTTTCAAGAGCACATCATCTCGTTTTGTTGTCCATTATCAGGTAGTGTTTTACATTTTACACATCCTACCCATCCTAACCTAGAAATTGATACACGGATACACAGAGGAAAATCAAGTGTTCCTTCTATCCATTTTCTTTCCAATTTCATTTAACTTCTGTCATTTCTTTTCCAAATTTATTTAACTTATGCCATTTTTTTCTTGTACTTTTATTTCTTTCTAAGTTTATTGTCATTTACATTTTCTCACTTTTTTTCTTATCATTTAAGTCCCTTCTTCTTCATTTTTTTTTATTTTTATTTTTCTATTGATATATTCTTTGGCTTAGTATAATAAATATGTATCTTTAAAAAATTATGAAATTAACATAAAAAAGAAACTAAATCTTTCCCTCAAGATAGCAACGTGTAAAAATTATCTGATTTGTTATTATTTCCTTTTTATGTTATAGTCGCCAAAAAGATTTCCTATGAAAGGGATAATTATACCAAGGGTCATTAATAAAATGAGAGAGAACAAATTATTGGCTTTATTAGTAAGGTCAAAGTTAATGAGAACATAATTTCTGTTTACATTGACAAAAAAAAATCTATTAGAAAGAGAATTTATTTGGTAATTTATTCTCAATGAATGATGATTTTGATATCTAAAACAATAACTTACTCATGTATATTAAGTTACCGAAAAAATAAAAAAGAAACAAAAGAAAAAAACAAACTTTAAGGCAATAATATCATCAAAAAAATATGGATTGAGAAGCCTTCCAGCAACCTTGAATCTCATAGGATTTTTCTTTTTTGGTGTCTTCTCATAAGATTAATATAGTAGCTATGTATTATACCACCAAAGTTATTAGTAACCATGTAATACTTGGACTAAAGCCTAGTTTATGAAATATGAACCCAAAAAAATCTTTAATTTTTAACACTTTTTGTTCTGTGTATTAAATTATATTAATATAATACATAATTTGAAAAGGAAAAAAATTATAAAGATGTCAACATATGAATATCAGAATAATATATCTCTAATGTAGTAAACAGAATCACATTATATCTACGGATAATAAAAAGTTATAATAATTAAAAACAATGTTCGTAAAATTAATTTTGGGTAGAAGTGAGTTTGTACCAACATAATTTATGTTTGACAATTTTATGTCCAAAGTAATTTTGATAACATGAATATTATTTGAATAATATTAGTTAAAATTACTTCTAGGTAGATAGTTATCAAAAAGTACATGATATTAAATTATAATATTATTTTTTTAAATATATTTTTTATATAATATTCTTTTAGTACTTTAGTACTTTTTAGTACGCTATAAATTATTTATAGTTAATTTTTTATTTAATTATTCTATCTAGTAGGATCAATAAATAATTTTATAAATAAAATAAAAAATCGGGAGGTTTGGAGGTGTTTAATAGGAACTCTGAGCAAGATTAATCCTAAAATATCCTTAGGAAGATGGTTGATACGGTTGATGCCGTTGATGCCGTTCAGTTCTATCTTTAATGAATGATATGCCTATTTTAGACGGTTCTTTTTGGTGATCTTCAATTTCTTTTCCTTTTTTCAAGTTGATATAAATATTAGAATAATATATCTCTAATATAGTAAAGAGAATCACATTATATCTACGGATAATAAAAAGTTATAATAATTAAAAACAATGTTTATAATTGTGTCCATCATCACAGAAAATATCCTTGTTATCCAAAAAACAAATGTATCATTCTTCTCCATTTTAAAATAATTTATCAAATTATGTGAAAATTGACTGTTATCAGATGATCTTTCTATGAGACACATTAGATTAATTAAATCAAGCTTCATTACTGTCATTCCACATTCACAAGAAGCCTAATAAATTATGAAAAGTCTAATTAATCAAGCTTTAACGTTATCAAACTAATTTGAGTTTGTAAAATTAATTTTGGATAGAAATGGATTTGTACCGACATAATTTATATTTGACAATTTTATGTCCAAAGTAATTTTGATAACATGAATATTATTTGGATAATATTAATTAAAATCACTTTTAGGTAGATAATTATTAAAAAATACATGAAATTAAATTATAATATTATTTTTAGTATGTTTTTAGTGGAATAAATAAATCAGTATTCATAAGCTCCAAATATAGAAATGCCTAACTAAGAATTAAGAAATCTGATTGCCAATAAGTTGAATAAGTTGAAGAAGCTAGTCATTCTTGTTCCAAAGCTGTTGTTGGGTTGCTTGGATTCATTCACTTGCTTCAACAGGAAACAAGGAGTCAAGCATCACTTCAGCACAGCAGGGCTCTGTATGGGGCCTCATATCGTAGACTTGATTCACAAGCACACGCGCAACAGATAAGAACCTTTGCTCCTCCTCCTCCTCTTGTACCAACTCTAATTCAGCTACTGAAATCAAATCACTGCAATTTCATTACCGATATCATCAAAGATAGAACCACTAATGATAACGCACACAACTCGTTAAGGAAATATTGCAACTTAGTGCATAAACCATCAAGCTCATTTGTTTTTAAATCAATTGTACAAAAGCTAAATTAACGACAATAAAATGGAGCAAATGGAGCAAAGCACACCTTGTTTCATCTTGTTATCTGTAGGGACTGGCAGGAGACTATCCGTATATACGATGGAACTTGATGGGTAGCTGATGGAAAGCACATCAACACCATTACCATATTGAATAGGTTTGACCAGCTCTCCATCATATATGTAGAATCCTATACGGTCAAATGAAATAGGGCTGCTTCCAATAATATCCCCATTGCCGGATAAGTAACGAGGCAGGAAGGATTGGAAAGGAATCTCATACAGAGTCCAAGATGACTGCACCTTATATTCTTTCATCACCCATATCTCAGTTTTAAGGAAGTTACACTGGCACAAATACATAGGCATCCTCCGAGTAGGACGAGACTATACCTTGCCGGTAACAATTTTTTCGGCACAGAAATCTTTGAGAAAGTCCTTTCCTTCAGATCAAACATAAGAATCTCCCCTCCGCAATTATTAATATACCAATGAATAACTCCATTACAGAACAACCCCTGAGATCTCCAGTCAAACATTTTCATTGGTTTGGGAAGTGCAGAATCAAGATTAATCCATAAATTGCTTCCCAAACAACACAGATCAAAATGGTTTTCACCGTCCTCACCCTCGTAAGCTACAACTACTATGTAGTCGTCTTGTGACGCATCGTAACCAAAACCATATAGAAGTGCGTCAAGGGAAACGAGGAAGTCAACATCACCTGAATACCTTATTGCGGCATTAAACATATGAGAGAATGAGATTCTTTTGCTGGAATTGATGAGTGGGTTCCATAACACAAGGAATTTTGGTTCGCGTTCTAAGAGTACCAACCCTCTGCAGGAACCAAGATAACAGAAATTACAAGTTGGCTTCTTGAAAAGAAGAGAGACACCTATTGCATCAAGGCCATGATTATCTTCTAGAAGAAGTGGTTCGAGATTAAGGGAGTAAGCCTCAGAGTAGTTTTCTATGAAAATGTATGTATGGGTGGGTGCGAGAGAGTGATCAAGATGGGATTTTGCGAAACTGAGATCGGAAATGAGAGTGTTCCATAGCTTGGAAACGCACTTGGCGCGTGCAAGGTATTTGATGGGAATCCTTAGTAAAATTGCTAGGATCAACTCCAGAGGAAGGAGGTCGTTGATACACTTTACTTTATTTTCCATGCTCCAATTGCTCAATTGACTCGTCCCTATATTAGGGTTTTTGGCAAGGAAGATGATTCATATGCCCCTTCCCTCAATCCGTTTTATAAAGAAGAGAATTTTGAATTTTCAAAGGGCCCGGTCGTTTAGAAGCTCACTAATAAATTTAAATTTGATTAGCCTCTGATTCACATTTTGATTAAATCAATCTATTTCCCAAAATAAATTTAAAATTTATTTATTTATTTTAACCCACTATAATTTTATTTATTTATGGAGTAAACTAATCTTAATCATTAAATTATTTGATTTTGAGTACGATGTCAAATTTCATACATAATTTTGATATTTTTCTACTATAATTGGCCTGAAAAAAAAATAAATTCTAAACATAGTTATTATGAACATATAAAAATATAATTATTAAAGAATAAAATATAATTTATATTTTTAATATTTACGAAAAGTTTTAAAAATATCTATTTTATTTTATTTGATTTAATTTTATATTCAATGTTTAAAATTAATTTCAATTAATTAAAATTCTGATAATTTAGAGTTTTATTGTTTTTGAAATTCAAAAATAAATTATAAATTAGCAACTTTTAATGGTGATCATATATTTATATCCTCAATAAAAAATCCTATCTTTCCAAATTCGCTTCTTTTTCCAAAAAACCAGTGGCATAAACTGATTAAATCCTACTTTTTCAACCTTTCTTTCTTTATTTCTAATTTTTTAGAAAAAAATAATAAGTCAACAAATAATTTTTTATATGGGCATGATGGATATGTATCAACCTGGACATTTAGTACTTTGTATTTGTTGACTTATAATGGCTTTCACTGATGTTATTATTCTGCTCACTTTGTCTTGTGGATTTTCATCGTGTTATACAGTTATAGATAAGGGGATGCAACTGAGATTAATAGTAAATAATATAACTTTGTTAAAACAATCTGTTAAAACCCTTATAAAATATTACTTCTGGAAATGCAATAAAATCACTTATAAACATTTTTTTAAGGGTGAAACTAATTACACACCTTTAAATTACTAATAACACACCATTAATATTTACTTAACAAAATTTCTCTAATTTTATTTTTTGAATAACTTATGTCTTTAATAATTGATTATAATGAGAAATTATCTATACATTAATGGTTGTAATATTAATGTTATTAAAGACAAAATCACAAGAAGATCTTTATTTACATATTTTAATTCAATGTTGATGTTGATTTTACTTTAGTTATTATTTAAATATTTATTATTTTATCATTCACAATAGGTGATACTTGTATTATATTTTTCACATTTTTTTAATTAATTATTAAAATGCTTAGATTTTCATTGATTTTTTTTTATCACGTATGACGTTATGATTGGCTTTTTAATTATAAATTGAATTTTATTTGATCAAATAGAATGAGGTTGCGTCAAGAAAGATGTAGATATGGATCATTTTGAATTGTAATTTTGTGGTTTGAGGCAATGACTATTATTATATTTATTTTATTTATTTAGGTTTTCTTGGATGTTGTGGAGAGTGTTAATATCTATCTATTAAAATATAATTTTATCTTATCTTAATCTTAATCTTAATAGTATATAATTAGGAAGTTCATTGGCTAATGTGGCGGTTGGAGAATGAATTTAGGAGGCTAAATACTTAAATATCATTATTAAAAAATTTATTTTTTTAGTTATTTTTAATTGACATAAGTAACTGAATTTAAAATTTTAAATTTTAAATATAAGATATAGTTATTGAAGTAATTTAAAATAATTTATTTTTTTAATTAAATTATAAAATTTTATATTTATAAGGGTTATTGAGTAATTTTAGATAAAATTTTTGTTTATTTATTTTTTAAGTTAATCATATTTAAACATTAAAATTTTAAATATATGAGATAGTTGTTGAAGTAATTTTAAAATAATTAATTTTTTTATTTCCTATTCTCACATATTCAGACAATTCTAAAATTTTTTCATGCTTTATCTATCAATGAAGTGGTGGGTTAGTAGGCTGGTGGGCCTAGCCCGTCTGAATTTTTAATAATGATAATAATAATAATAATAATTTTATATTTATACGGTTGTTGAGTGATTTTAGATAAAATTTTTGTTTATTTATTTTTTAAGTTAATCATATTTAAATATCAAAATTTTAAATATATAAGACAGTTGTTCAAGTAATTTTAAAATAATTATTTTTTTTTGTTGTCTATTCCCACCTATTCAGACAATTCTAAAATCCTTTCATGCTTTATCAATGAAGTGGTGGGTTAGTAGGTTGGTGGGCCTGGCCCGCCTGATTTTTTTAAAAAATTAATAATAATAATGATAATAATAATACATTATAAAAATTTTGTTTATTTATTTTTAAGTTAATCATATTTAAAATTAAAATTTTAAATATATGAGACAGTTGTTGAAGTAATTTTAAAATAATTAATTTTTTTATTGCCTATTCACATATATTAAGGCAATTCAAAAAGAAAAAGAGATAAGAGAGAGGAAAAGGGAGAGAAAGAGGGGAAGAGAGGGAGTGTGAAATAGAAAGCAAGGGAAAGAGGAGGGAGAGGGGGAGAGAGAACGAGAGAAAAGGAGTGGGAAAGATGATGGGGAGAGAAAGGGAAAGAGAGATAAAGAAAGAGGGAGGAAGAGAGAGAGAGGGAGTAAGGGAGAGATATAGATAGAGAAAGAGAGATAAGAAAATAGAGAAAAAAAAAAGAAAAAACGAAGGAAGAGGAGAGAGAGAGGGAAAATAAAGAAATAAAGAGAAAAAAGGAAAGAGGAAGGAAGAAGGGGATGAAGTGAGGGGGGGGGATGAAGTGAGGAAGAGAGAAAGGGAGATAAATATAGGAAAAGAAAAGGGAAGGGAGAGATACGAAAATAGAAAGATAAGGAGAGAGAATGAGGATTAGAGAAAGAAATAAAAAAAATATGGAGAGGGAGAAAGATAGAAAGAGAAAGGGAAAGAAGAAGAGAGAGAAGGATAGAAATAGAGAGTGAGAGAGCGGGGAGAGAGGGAGAAAGAGTGAGGAAATAGAGAAAAAATAAGTGAGGGAAGGAGAAGGGGAAATAGCAAAGATGAGGATACACACAAAAATTTTGAAAGAACATTGAAATCAAAATTAAAGGAAGGAAAATTTTGTTTTTGAGTTATACCACTTACCTCCATGAGTGATAGGTGGAGATTCTAGTCTACACCTATATTGGGTTGAATTTGAAATTCTTGTGAAATAGAGAATATTTTGTGTTTTGGTCTATTTGTCCAGGAACACTATCCTCTTCTCCTCTCTCTCTATTTCTCAATTAATTTAACCTTTTTTTTTAAGTAAGAAGTCAAATAAATTTTTGAATTAAGTACAAAATGGACTTTAAGTCATTGAGGAAAAAATGTATCAATAAATTTTTGAAGAATTAAAATACAAAATATATATGTTATGGAAAATGAAATTGATAAGGTTTCCATATGATTTATTTAGGGATGATAATGAGTTAGATTGGGGCGAGTATTAAAGTACCCATACTTTCTTATTATACATAAATATCTAAATTTTAGTCTATCTATTAGAATATAAGTCTATTGTTATATTTTTTTATAAATTAAAGTTACCTCATAGTTTTTTTTTTTCTGGAAGAATTTATAAATCCTTTACAATCTTTTTTTTTTTATGTATTTACTTAGTATTTTTTTCTCCATAATTTCTTATAAGTTCATTATAAAACTTCGGTAAACTCATCTTGTAACTCTTTATTTTGGGGCCACCTTTAGAGTAAGAGTTGTTAGTACGGTCCGGACCCATTTAGTTGTTGTTGTCATTGGTAGACATCTTTATTTGACACATTATTCATTCTCAGAACATGTTTTCTGTTATATGCTTGGCCCAATATTTAGGTTCCATTGTCCTCCTTGATTATTAGGGATTTAATGTTGTAACAAATATCCTGTTCAGAATAGAAAATTTACCTAACGGCTTAGGTGATGGCTACTTGAATGTTAAATATTCAATTTGCATAGAGAATCATAGATATCTGATATCCTATTTAGCAGAGTAAATTTTAAGATCACTTTTTGCTTGTTGAAGTTGAGATACCCAATATCCACTTTTTTCCAGTTTCCCTTTTGCCAATATGATTTTATAAGATTTATTTTGTGAATTTAATTTTGATGCACTTAAGTGTAAAGAATTTTACACAATTATTTATTTAGATTCATACATTTATGACTTTAGAAATAGTGAATTTAAAAATGAGTAATGCGAGATAACCAATAAAAATTCAGCCAACAACTTGAATTAGATGTTCTGTTTCTTTAGGTTTTGGATATTCTGTTTCTAAAGTTAGTTGATAGTTATTTTAAGTTTCGGATCTATAACTTTGATCGTGGATGTTCTATAAATAGTGGTTATGGATGTTTTATTTTTTATTAGCTGATTTGTTGGTTTAAAAATTATTGGTTACCTATATTTTTCCATTAAAAATTAATTATTTTTGATAATGTGGTAAATTGAATATATGTATAAAATTTTTTTACAATGATGGTGTATGACTTGGCTCTCCTCTGGGTCGCTTGGCGTGTTCTTGTTGGGCCTGGGTATCTACAAATAGGCCACATTGGATTGGCCTTATATTACAAAAATTGTAATGTAGTGTAGAATACATGATTTAAGGGGAGGCAGATCCAAAGAAAAATCAAGGTAACAGGAGAGCGATGTGCTGTTTAGGGTTTAAAAACATGGAAAGACAAAGTCCATTAAAAAAAGTTGAAGGTGATTATTCAGTTTAATTGTTTCATCACATAAACTCTAATTTTTCTTATATATAAATTTAAAATTTATTTAATATAATGTAAAGAATTAATTTATGTGTATCATTGTATATTTTTTTTTTCCGATAATTCGATCTCACCAAGCACCAACAAGATATTAAGTTACACCCAAATCATAAAAAGACAACACTTCCAAAATTACACGTAACAGAATTAAAAAAGAACCTTTAAAACCTACAAGACTTTCAATCAAACTTGTCACTGCTATTATTTCTTTGTATTATCTCTTCTTTCCATTCTCTCACGGATCCATTGATCTTTGAGCGTAAACACCATGCTCCTAATTGCATTAGCTATCCATCTCTCCCCATTCATAGCCTTCGCACACTCAAAAAATTCTATACTTTATACTCAAACTAGCCCCTGCACTACTCAATGTATCCATCTCATTCCATTCCATATCATTACTATCACCCCAAATTTCTGCCAACTTTATCTCTCTTCGTTTTAGTGAAACCCAAAAGCACCACTTTATTTTCTGAACAACATTCCTAATCATCTTAACTTTACCCTTCTCCCAAAACCCCTAACATTGCAGAAGAGATATTTCATTTTGAAATTAGTTTCGCACCTACTGGGAGGATCCCCTTCGTCGATCCAAGGATCATTCGCGGTTTCTGGACAGCTTGGCCTCTGCCTCTAGTTTTCCTCGACTTTGGCCCCTTGCCCTTTGACTCTTGTTTTCGGTTTCGAGCCAAATCCTTCAACAATATATCATCTGTTGCGGAAACGTGGATAATTTCAATACAGATCAATCCTATGAACTTTACTATTATAGTAATTCCTAGGACAAATTGGATGAGGCACACTCAAGTCCCACTTAAACCCGGTCTTCTTAGACAGAATTTTATTAACAATAAAATTTCCAGGAAAGGCCGGAGGGGAGAGATCAGTCTCACTAATTCCAACCTCCTTAGACAGAACTACTACCACAGTATTACTCTACAAATATTTCTACCCAATAACTCACTAACAACAAATATTGAATACTAACAATAAAACACAGATAAATAAACAAATAACAATAAAGGAGAGAAAGGAAAGAACACACCAATTGAAAACGGAGCTCGGCCAAATTTTGCCTACGTCTCCGGTCAGCATTACTTGTAGCTGATCCCTTTAATATGTGAATATAGAAGAGATACAATTGTTTGGGATGATTAAAACTAATAAACAAGGTTCCTATATATAGGGGTATAACCCCTTCCCCTTATTTATTTCCAATGATGTGGGGCAAAATATGTGCCACCACCATCGGTATTCACAAATCTCCACCTTGGCACATATTTATAGACCCTATCAAACGAATATAGTGCTAACTCAAACCAAATCATACGTGCAGGATGTTGACCAAGTCTAAACAACTTCTAAACTTGGCTGACGTCTCCACCTTAGTCATCGTATCTACTGGATTCTCTTCTAGAATTTCCCGCACAAAGTAATAGCGAACATCTACGTGCTTCGTTCTTGCATGATGAACTTGGTTCTTCGCTAAATGAATAGCGCTCCAACTGTCACAAAACACCTCTATGTGCTTCTGACCAACTCCCAAGTTTCCAAGCAATCCTTGAAGCCAAATCGTCTCTTTTACAGCTTCTGTCACTGCCATGTACTCTGCCTCCATTGTGGACAAAGCTACCGTTGACTGTAAAGTAGACTTCCAACTGACTAGTGCCTTTGCTATAATGAACAAGTATCCAATCATCATTCTTCGCATATCCAAATTTCCTGCATAATCAGAATCACAATTTCCAACTATGCCTTGTCTAAGGGGACCATCCTGCTCAAATACGAAACCAACATCTACGATATTTTGAATATACAATAGAATCCATTCAACAACTTGCCAATGACCTTTATAAAGATCATGCATATGCCTGCTAACAACTTCAACTGCTTGAGAAATGTCAAGCTTTAAACATATCATTACGTACACCAAGCTAT
>JASCZI010211613.1:69059-85662 GCA_036250425.1 Stylosanthes scabra | reverse complement strand
TATATATATATATATATATATATATATATATATAAGACACATATAAATATAATAAATTTTGTGTACTATATAAATGACAAAATAATTAAGATAAACATACTTTTTTAAGAGAAAGCTTTAGGGATTAATATTTTTTTGAACAATAGTTAGCCAACAATATTTTGTAAGACCATAAATAAATAACTATCCAAATATAAGTAAGTGATTATCCAAATATAAATAAGTGATCATTCAATATAAAATAAATGAACATCTAAACATTAATGATGTGATCATCTAAGGTAATTATTGTTAAATTTATATAAAAAATAACATCTATTTCCATTGCTTTTACAAGCTATAATTATGTGACATTGACATGGGGTAAATTGTTAAAGAAGAAGAGAGTGCTTTTATCTCCTTGGAGGAATGGTAGGCCTGACCGCCTGGGGCACAACCTCCCCTGTTCAATCCATGGTTTCCCAAATTGTTAATGATTTGAAGCTTTTGGAGAAACATGTGAATGCCAACATGTGCTTTGGTGGCAATGGTGGAAAGTTACAGTTTTTTTTCTTTTAATTTTTCTTTTGGTTTCTTTTGATCTCTGGATTTTTTTAATCTTAGCTGTGTCTTCTTTATGTTATTACTAAAAAGAATGTCTCAATTTTATGCATAGCGATTTAATCATGATTATCTTTAGCTAGAGTATAGAAATATTATACCATTACCACATGATGCTCAAATTCAATTAGGAGGGTCAAGTACATGAGTTCAGGATTCAAACTGTGCCATGGAGAAGAAGAATAAGAATGGCGGTGGATATCGAGTAGTGCTGCCGAAGATTGTGGTTCTGGGATCTTTGAGATTGTGGGTGTGATAAAATTTACGGCGATTTCATAATTACAGAAATTAGTTTTTTTTTTTTTACGGTGAAATTAGTTTTATTTTGGTTAAAATGTGATAGTGAGTTGGGTTTATTATTTTTATTGGGCTTTTTATTTGTATTAGTAACCTAGCAGGATTGGAATTTTTAATAATTAGAAAGACTAATACATATAAATATAATAATCTTTATTTAATTATATAGGTATTATTATTATTATTATTATTATTATTATTATTATTATTATTAACAATATATTCAACACAACATTTATTATTTAAAAATATATTATTGCTATAAATTAACTAAGAGTTGTATGTATTATGTATGTGTACTGCTAAAGCAAGTATTTTCTTGTATTACAAATTATTAAACTCTAAAACAAAAAATGTTAGCACCATGTAATAATTATTGGAATTGTAAGAGCTTTGTTGAAAAATAATAAAATCAAATTAAAAAAAAAAAAACTAAAAGAAGATTGGGAAACTTTGAAATGGTGTATGATGAGACAATGCTGATTTTCATTTCGGTTATTATGGTAGATTGGTAGGGTTATCATATACTACATAGACTCTGATATAAGACACATAACTAACTACTAATTAGGATGGGATGATTTAATTGTAAAAAAATAAATAAAAATAAAAAGCATGTATGACTCATTTTTAAGAATCAAGTCATAAGTTCTACAAAATTTTAACTTTAATTATGTCATTATTTAGAGTTAGGTCATAAGACATATCCATCGTTGTCTTTGATTAATTAGAATGAAAAAAATTTGAATTATTTAGATTCTGTTATACCAAACTTACCAAATAATGACGGCAAAGTTTTCAATGAGATTATCTTTTTGCAGTCTTTGATCACCTTTTTTTTAATTTACTGTTTTATTGATATTAAACTCTTAAAATTCAATGTATAGTTATTAGTAAACTTAGTTGAATTATTATTATTATTATTATTATTATTATTATTATTATTATTGTTGTTGTTCTGGGCTGGTCTCTTGGCGAAGAGATCCTCCTCGGATGCGTCTTGGCTTCAAAGAGGGCGGACTCGACTTCCAAGAGGTTGACTAAGCTTGAAACGGCGGGGGGTAGACCTGCAAGGACACTCCGACGCTCAAGTCATAAAAGTGTATTAGAGAATAAAGTATAAGAAGGAGAAGATTGTATACCATGACTTGAGACTAGAGTGATGTATTTATAGGCCTTGAGGGTAGAGTGAACTGCTTCTGCAGTTGTTAGGATGAAGGAATCAAATCCCTATTTTTGTGAGATGAGGCCATGTGGTTATGTTGACTGATTCCTTTTGGCCTTATCTTGGTTTGTTGTGAGCTTCATTCTTAAGAAGTAAGTAATTAATTGAACATGTGCTAAAATGATGGGTTGTTGAGCTGAATGATAAAGTTGTTATTATTCAGAATGAGCTTATTATGGTGGCCCATATCATAGCCCCCAAACTTGAGCTGTACAGTTTTGGTATTAGGTTAAGCTTAGTCGATGCCCGATGTGTTTTTTGAATGTTTATTTTTAAGAAAAGTTGGTGGGCTGTAACGCGACTGCATATATAGCAAGGTGATGGTTGAAGCCCCCAAGTTTGAGTAGTTGAAGCTTGTTGTTGAGTCGGCCGAGTTGTTGGTTGAGTCGGTCGAGCTGTTTATTTTTAAATAACCAAGTTGAGCTTTTGTAGATTTAGTTATAAATTGGTTGGAGGTAATTATAAGTAATATGTATGTAAGCCCTCAAGGTCAACTTGGGAATTTGAAGATTAGTAAAGTTTTGTCATTAGACATTGTCTTCCTCATATGAAAGAGGAGAGCTGAAAAAAATGAAGGTTTGATACTTAAAGTAGAGAGTTGACATGTTTGTATTGTTTGAAGTATTTGATTTGATGAACTGTTTGATAAAGAATGGGTCGGTTAGATAAGTCTTCAACCTGAAGAGGACGGTTAGATAAGTCTCCTACCTGAAGAGGTCGGTTTGATAAGGCTCCGACCTGAAGAGGTCGGTTTGATAAGTTTCCGACCTGAAGAGGTCGGTTTGATAAGACTCCGACCTGAAGTGGTTGGTTTGATAAGTCTCCGACCTGAAGAAGTCGGTTTGATAAGTCTCCGACCTGAAGAGGTCGGTTTGATAAGTCTCCGACCTGAAGAGGTCGGTTCGATAAGGCTCCGAGCTGAAGAGGTCGGTTTGATAAGTCTCCGACCTGAAGAAGTCGGTTTGATAAGGCTCCGACCTAAAGAGGTTGGTTAGATAAGGCTCCGACCTAAAGAGGTCGGTTAGATAAGGCTCCGATCAAATATCGGTTAGGAAGCCAGCCTGAAGAGGTCGGTTGGTTTAATAAAAGAGATTGGCGTTCTAAGAATCTTTCTCAGTTTGAGATTTGCATTGTGGTTTGTTTATTAGTCATCCGGGTTGTTTGATTTGTAAGAAGAGTGAAACTTTTAATAAATTGAATGTGTAAAAATTAAAGCATATAATGAATGCATCATGAAAGTTGTAGGAAGCATAATAGAACCAATGTCATTTAGATTATAAATAGTTTGGGAAGAACTTTAGTTGAGTTTGTATAACTATGGCTTTATATTAGATGTTCGGTTATCATTGCTATATTCATTTTCAAGTAAAAGAGTACAACTAGGTTTGAAGTATGGAATAAGTTCAGAATATACCTCCCTTTTAGCGGGGGTTTGGGGAGTTCGTGCCTAGCTTGCTAGGTTGTTGAGTGATAGCTTGGTTAGGTTTGCGAGATAACAGGATGAATTAATTGATTTAACTGAAAAATAGAACTTAAGGCCGAGCTCTTAGTCAGAGAGGCCAACGAGCTGTATTCTTTCGTAAAAGAGATCTGAAATCATAATATCATGCATAAAAGAGATCGGAAATCATGTTAAATGAAAAATAGAACTTAAGGCCGAGCTCTTAGTTAGAGAGGCCAACGAGCTGTATACTTTCGTAAAAGAGATCGGAAATCATAATATCATGCATAAAAGAGATCGGAAATCATGTTATCTGAAAAATAGAACTTAAGGTCGAGCTCTTAGAGAGGCCAACAAGCTGTACACTTTCGTAAAAGAGATCGGAAATTATAATATCATACTTAAAAGAGATCGGAAATCATGTTAACTGAAAAATAGAACTTAAGGCCGAGCTCTTAGAGAGACCAACGAGCTGTACACTTTCGTAAAAGTGATCGGAAATCATAATAACATGCACAAAAGAGATCGAAAATTATGCTAACTGAAAAATAGAACTTAAGGTCGAGCTCTTAGTTAGCAAGGCTGAGTTGTATACTTTCATAAAAGAGATCGAAAATCATGATAACATGCTGCAAATTAGTATAAAAGACATTGACTGAAAGATAGAACTTAAGGTCAAGCTCTTAATGAGCATGACCGAGCTGTTTTAGTACTTGGCCGGACTGTTTTAGCATTTGGCTGAGCTGTTTTAGTACTCGGCCAGGTTGTTTTAGTATTTGGCCAAGCTGTTTTAGTGCTTGGCCGGGTTGTTTAACATTTTTGCCGGGTTGAAAAACTGATGTTTAGTAAGTTGGAAAACTTTTTTTTTGTTCGAGTTGCTTAACAGGTTTGATGAGTTGTTTAATTTGTTAAAAGAAAAAGTAAGCAACAACATAGAGCAGTAAACAGTTAAAGTGATCAGCAGTTATTCCTTAAAGATAGGAAAGTACTACAGAAAAGAATAGGTCATGGATGAGCTGTTTAGTATAACAGTTATCAAATCCTAATTTTTAGGGTTGATTTTAACTGAGTTGTTTAGTATAACAGAAATTTAAAAATTAAAAGATTGAAATTGAGATAAAGTTGTTGAGCAATTACACATAAGAAAGCATAAAAATAGTGCAGAAAAAGAGTATAAATTGTAGTACTTTATGAGATAGGCGACTACTAGGGTTTTTTATTTCCAAAGAGCCTGGGCCAGACTCTTTTAGTACCTGGCCGGATTGTTTAAGTATTATAACAAGCATAATCCGTATTCTTTTATAAGTAAACGTGACACTTGTTACCTCTTCTTTTTGTTAACTGCAATGTAGATAGTAGATGACAGAATTCTCAATGAATACTTTGATAGCTCAATGAAGCGGAAATTGGATTCAGCCTCATGGTTAGTAGCAGGGTGGTTGACCTCTTCCCTTCAGAAAGAGATCAGCACGGATTGCAAGGAGGTCACCAAGGCAAGAGGTTAAGTGTTGCTCGGTGTGACTCCATTGTTAACTCGTCACCATGCTTTTAACTCCTGAAAAAGAGTAGAAAAGCAAGGAGAAATAAGACAGAAATGTGGGGATGTTAGTGTTCTGCCCCACGGTGGGCGCCAATGTTCTGGGCTGGTTTCTTGGCGAAGAGGTCCTCCTCGGATGCGTCTTGGCTTCAAAGAGGGCGGACTCGGCTTCCAAGAGGTTGACCAAGCTTGGAACGGCGGGGGGTGGACCTGCAAGGACACTTCGACGCTCAAGTCAGTAAAAGTGTGTTAGAGAATAAAGTATAAGAAGGAGAAGATTGTATACCATGACTTGAGACTAGAGTGATGTATTTATAGGCCTTAAGGGTAGAGTGAACTGCTTGTTGTTAGGATGAGGGAATCAAATCCCTATTTTTGTGAGATGAGGCCATGTGATTATGTTGACTGATTCCTTTTGGCCTTATCTTGGTTTGTTGTGAGCTTCATTCTTAAAAAGTAAGTAATTAATTGAACATATGCTGAAATGATGGGTTGTTGGGCTGAATGATAAAGTTGTTATTATTCAGAATGGACTTGTTATTATTATTATTATTATTATTTTATAAAAGCTATAGATAAATAATAGGATTAAATAACAATATAATGGAGTTGTTATCTTTTAAATGATGATGATGTGGATGGTGTCCATGCCAATTAGCAACAATCATTGTGAATTTCTCTGTTGATTATTATTATTATTTTTAATTATTTTTCCAAAGAGCTTTAGCTATCATAACCTATTCTAAAGGCCACATACATTAACATCAAGTGATATTGGACTTCTTTAGTGCCTCCCAATAAAAATGCTCTCAGTATTTAATGTCTCTTCTTTTTCTTAAAAAAGTTGTTAGACATGTTAATCAATAGTATCATTTTTTCAAACTCCAAAATATATTAAAGAAAATGGATATATGGCAATTACTAATTCCAATGAAGACTTTTTGTGTGTGTGTGTGAGTGTGATAAAGTAGATTTTGATATGCCACATAATTATAAACAAGGATACAATGAGAAAAATTATATTGCCAAAATTGTGTTAAAAGATCTAAAGAAATTATGATATAGAGTTGTAAGTCATATATTTTTTCGAAAAAATTTAAGTGATCAACACTTTTTTTTTTCTTCTAATTTTTGTCTTACATTTGATCTAATATTTTTTTAGGATAATTCTATAGTAAAAAGGTTTTAATGTTTTATCATGCATATGATGAAGAGTTGTAGTACTTTTATTTAAAAAGTTAATAAAAAATAAAATAAAATACTTTACATAATTAGAATTCAACAATTCATTAAAGAGAATCTTCATCTCTTCATCATTTTCCTCTTCACCATAGCATGCACATTTTTTTTAATATTAAGAAGTGTTGATCACTTAGTATTTTCCATTTAAAAAAATACTTGCCATACTCAATAATGCCGAATATACGATTTTTTTTTAAAATATAATGATACAAAGATATGGAGTATCAATTTAAAAAAAATAGAGATAGTATAGTGAAACAGAAGTTTGGGAGTATCTAGACTTGTAGGGTCTGTTTGATTTCATTTTTGTTTTTCATAATTTTATGAAAAAATAAAAATGAAATAAGAGATTTTACCTTTTCATTATTTTTTTTTTCCAGATATGAAATATTTTTGGTAAGATAAGGGGCTGAAGCCAGGTCTAGAAATGATTTTTTGAAACCAAACAAAAAATTTCTTTAGCTTTTCACGTTTTGTCCGAAAGAAATAAGAATTAATAGGATTCGGTTCTGATTATAGGCCCATGAAGCCCAACTATTAAAATCATGAATTGATGATATGTGACTGGGTTTTGATGAGGCCTGTTAGACAAAGATACAGGCCCATCTTTAGACTTTAAAAAAAGCAAAAATTCAAAAAATATCCACAAAAGATTCGGGGCCGACAAAAATATCCATGAAAGAAAAAAACGAGTTTTCTACCTATAAAAAATGGATTCTGTTTGATAAAACTACCCAAAACTACCCAAACTCAATGCCTTATTAATGACATTCGGGTAGTTTTGTTGCACGAAACTCATCTTTCATGACTAATTTTATTAGCGCCTGAATTTTTTATGGATGATTTTGATATATTTTCCTAAAAAAAACTTAGAACCAAGTCCAGAAAAAAGAAAAGAAAACTGAAAACGTGCTTGTTTTTTGGGTGACTAAACTTAAAACGTGTTTGAACCACAAAAATAATAATAATATATACAGTCATGCTATATGTATACATACATCTCTTTTCTCCAATCAAGTTAAATCAAGTGAATTTTGCTCACTACACGAACAGAATATTACTACTAGAACGAACAGAAAATTTAAAAGCAAATGAACAAAATCTGTTCGTGTTAACTATAAAAACATGTTCGTTATATATAAAAAACATGTTCGCAGTAACAACTTGGTTGGCAAAAAGAGGTGTACACCTAGATTAATTGTTTTTTTTTTTTTTTTTTAAAGGAAACATTCATGTTTACTCAAATGAAGGAAGCATATCTAGCAGAGCTAGATTTTGAACATGGTAGGGTGCCTCTTCCATCCACACACAATTTGGATTGGTAAGAGCAAGTTGAGCAAGCTCATGAGCAATTTTGTTTCATCTCTCTTTACATGACTAAAAATAACATTCCTAAAGCTACCAATAAGGGAATGAGTATCAGCAATGAATGAACCAAAACAAGTTTCATTGCTACTGCCATGTTTTAGAGCTTTCACTACTTCTATGTTGTCACTTTCCAAAATCACTTCTGTAAAGCAGCAATCCTTTGCAAGTTGGAGGCCCCAATATGCTACCAGAGCTTCAGCTTCATGGGCCTTTAGAGGAAAAGGAATGGGCCAAGTTGCAGCAGCCAAAATAAAGCCCATTTCATCTCTCACCACAGCACCAACCCCTCCATTAACTCTCCCATTGGTAGCTACATCAACATTTATCTTCCTTAGGTTGGTTGGTGGAGATTCCCACTTATCCTTCAATTGTGGCATTAAACTAGACACATTTCGTTCATTCTTCATTCCTTGCATTCTCCAAAATTCCTCCTATCCCCGGACCGCCCTTTCCATTTCTTCCTGAATTCCCGTAATCTTCCCTTAAAAAACCATGGTGTTCCTTGCTCTCCATAGCTGATTCATAAGGCAGCAGAAAAGAGATCTTTCCATTCCCTCCATCTTCTCCATTAGATTTATAGCCCAGCTGGTCAGATCCTTCTCTGTCGATGCCTCTGTTCTCAAATTGAAAGGGGAGGCAAACTAAAGCTTTCTCGCGAATTCACAATCTTTCAGGATGTGGGTCTCTGTTTCATCACAATTCCAACAACGTGGGCACTTCAGCGATCCCATGATTCCTCTTCTGATTAGATTTTTCTTTGTTGGTAAGGAGTAATTGAAGGCTCTTCATAAGAAGTTTGTTGTTCTTGGCGGTAGTTGGAGTTTCCACAGCTTCTTCCAGGTATTTACCTCCTCTTCTCCTTCTACACTTGATGATTGGTTCTGTTTGAAAGCTTTAATTTCATGGTAGGCACTCTTTACTCTGAAAATTCCATCCCTGGTATGCTTCCAAATTAACGTGTCCGGTTGGGTAGTTCTAGGAATTGGGATATCCATTATTTGTTGCCCTTCAAAAGGTAGGAAAATCTGCTCAATTAGCTCTCTGTCCCAGCATCTTCCATCTTCTAGGATTAATTCATTAACTGTGGCTTCTGGGTCTAAGATATTTGGCGTACTCCAAAGCTTCGATCCATTTTGTGAAGGGATCCATGGGTCTTTCCAAACGCTAATGTTTCTCCCGTTCCCAACCTTCCAATACGCTCCTCTCTCCAGTGCAGATTTTGCTTGGCATATGCTTCTCCAAGTATAACTCGGTCCATACCCAACCTCCGCTTGAAGGAAACTCTTGCTGCAAGAGAATTCTGGTTCTTCAATAATCTCCACCCCTGTTTTGCCAGCAGAGCCAAATTGAAGGCCTCAATCTCCCTAAAACCTAGACCACCCTCCATCTTTGGTTTGCAGAGTTTCCCCCATCTCACCCAATGAATCTTCCTCTCGCCATTCTTTGCACCCCAATAGAATCTGTTTATCATATCCTCAATATGTTGGCACAGACCGGTTGGAAGCTTGAAACATCCCATGATGTAGGTTGGAATAGCTTGGGCCACTGACTTTATCAAGATCTCCTTCCCTGCTCTAGACAGCATTTTCTCTTTCCACCCTTTTAACCTCTTCCAGACTCGCTCCTGAACAAATTAAAAAACCTCCTTCTTTGATCTACCTACGAACGTTGGTAAACCAAGGTACTTCGAGTGTCTATCTACTGCCTTTATACCCATCCAATCTTGAATGATCATCTGACGATTTGGTAGCACATTTCGGCTAAAAGACAACTCCAATTTGTCGAGGTTGATTCGTTGTCCCGATGCGTTCTGATATGAGGTTAAAATCTGTCTAGTTGCCTGGATTGCTTGATCTGAGTTCCTTGTGAAAAGAATACTGTCATCTGCAAAAAATAAATGATTTACCTCCGGCAGTCTCTTGCTATTTTAATTCCTTCCACTATTCTGTTGTCTTGTGCTTTCTTCAGCAATCCTGAAAAGACCTTTGCGCATAAAATGAAGAGATACGGTGACAGTGGATCGCCTTGTCTGAGGCCTCTCGACGGACTGAAATTGTTGCTGGGGTTACCATTAATAAGAATGGAGAAGGATATTGTACTGATGCATCTGCTAATTGTTTGAACCCATCTTGGTGGGAAACCCATCGTTCCAAGGACCTCCTTTAAAAAATCCCATTCAATTCTATTGTATGCCTTCTCCATATCAAGTTTAACACCAATGTACCCCTTCTTCCCTTCAACTTTCTTCTTCATAAAGTGAAAGATGTCAAACACTACTAGCCCGTTGTCTGTAATAAACCTGCCCGGCACGAATGCACTTTGGTTTTCACCAACCAGATTAGGGAGCACTATTTTCAACCGGTTTGCCATAGTCTTCGTTACTATCTTCAACACCACGTTACCCAACGATATCGGTCTAAATTCCTTAGTGTGCTTTGGCTTCTCCACTTTAGGAATTAGACATATGTGTGTATGGTTTATCTCGGCAGGGTCTGCACCATTATTCAGCACTTTCAACACCATAGAGGTTACATCTTCCCCCACCACATGCCACATTTTCTGGTAAAATAATGCCGGCATTCCGTCTAGGCCCGGCGCCTTGGTAGGGTGCATTTGCATAAGAGCATTGTAAATTTCCTCTTTTGTGAAATCTGCATTAAGAACCTTATACATCTCATCATCTATTTTGCCCCTCACCACCTCCACCACGTCTTCTATCTCCGAAGTGCTTTCTGATTTGAACAGGTTCTCGAAGAATTTTTGAATAACTTTCTCGATTTGGTCCTCATCCTCATACCTGATCCCCATGTCATCAACTATTGCTTCCACTCTATTTCGCTTCTTCCTTTTTGATGCCTTGTGGTGAAAGAATTTTGTGTTTCTATCACCATGTTGCAGCCAATTCGCCCTGGACCTTTGACACCACCATATTTCTTCAATCCTTAGCAGTTCATCTAAATCTGCTTCTTCCTTCTTTGTTCTGCTAATCACCTCTTCATTCTGTGGCCTCGTGTTGAGTTTGGCTATTGTTTGCTGAGTTTCATTTATCTTCCTAGCAATATTTCCAAAAGTGTCTTCTCCCCATCTTCCTAGCTTTCCCTCGCAAAATTGAATCTTCTCATGTAAGCTACCTGAACTGTTCCTCCAAGCCTCTTCTATCACCTTTGTGCAGTCTTCATTGGTCATCCAAAGTTCTTCGAATCTGAACTTCTTGATTCTCTTCTTTATTTTACTTCTTGATTCACCTGCCAAGTCCAGAAGTATTGGAGCATGATCCGATTTGTACCTGCATAGATGGTGAACTACATTTTTGGGGAAGGCCTCTATCCAACTCTGGTTTGCAAAACACCTATCCAGCCTCTCTTGAATATTGCTTGTCCCATGTTGTCCATTTGACCAGGTGAACGGATGCCCAACGAAACCTAGATCAATCAATTCACAATTCTGAATTGCTTCTTTGAATTCTCTAGTTTGTTGGAAAGTGATAGGGTTACCGCCAAGTTTCTCATGTTGATTCATCACTTGATTGAAATCACCGAATATCACCCAAGGACTGTTCGCCATTCTGCCTAAAGAGTTCATTAACTCCCAACTGATCTTTTTATTTTGAGTTTCTGGGCAGCCATAGAAACCAGTAGCTCTCTAGTGATTGTCACTCCCTTTCAGATTTATTTCCAAGTCGATGTGGTTCATTGACATGGATATCAACCTCACCTCCATCGAATCATCCCAAAAGCACGCTAAACCACCCCCATTTTGTCTCCCTTCCCCGTTGCAATCGACCCCGATCACATTCTGTAGTCCTCCTCTATACCTCAACCGCATAATCTCAACCACCTTCTTCCTTGTTTCCATGATAAAAACAAGGTTGTGACACTTTTGCTTTAGCAGCTTATTTAGAGCTCTCATTGCCCATGGGTTCCCAAGCCCACGCAATTCCAACTTAAAGATATTCATTGTGCTCGGCAGGGCTGCTCCGCAGCCGCCGCCGTTATTGCATTCATTGTTGTTTTGGCCATTTTCAATGGTTGGAACTCCCTTTCTTCTTCATTTTCATCCCCTGCTTCACTCTTCCTCTTCTGATTCTGCCTTATGCCTCTTTCTGTTTTCTCTCTGGCAGCTGTCTTTTCCCTTGCACTCCTCTTCCACTTCCTTCCTATTGGGGTTTTCTCCGTTGGCTCAATATTAGTCACATCTTTGAGAATGTGTTGTTTCTCCATCCCTCCCATCATTAGCTTTGGCTGAATTGTGGTCTCGTCTCCCTTTGCTGCCTCCTTATGTTTCTGTTCTCCCTCTTTCCTCCCCCTGAATATTTCAGGTTCTTGTGTGGCTAACTCAACAGAGAGCTCATGATCTTCGTTCCCCTTTTTGTCAGCCGTCCCTATATCCCCTTTTGAAGTGGGAGATTCTAGGGTTACTGTTGCAGGGGTATGGCTTCTTCCTTTTCCAATGTCCAACTTCATAGAGTCGGTCATTGACAGGCTAGCCAGTCTATCCATGAGCTTTTCCGTGAGTTTTTCCTTCAAGAGCTTCTCTTGTTCCTCAGTCTTGATTTTTTGGCCCCTTGGTTGAGCCTTCCCCATCGTTACTTTTTTCCCACTGTGTTCTGCTTTCAGCCAAGGCCCTAATTCCTTCGACCTGTTCTTCCCTTCTTCTTCATCCTTTGCTGCCATCTCACAAGAGCTCTCATCGTGGCCCATTCTCCCGCAATAGTAGCAGCAAGTGGGTAGCATCTCATACCTAAAATCAACCCATGTGAGCCCATCCTCTCTGTTGCCGATGTTTAGCCCTTTTTTGGAAGGGGTTTCGACCTTCATTCTGACCTTCAGGAACCTGTCCTCTATTTGATTTATATACCTCGCAGTCTAGTACCTCTCCCATATACGCCACTATCTTCTCTCCCAGTTTTGGGGTTTTGCAGTGCTCAGCAAGTCCCCAGATCTGCATCTTCACATTTGCCTTGTCCAGCCCTTCCTCCAAAGCTTCCCCTCCTCTTCCCCATTTCTTCATAATCATCCAGGCATTCCTGAACAACGATGGTGAACCCTTCAGAGCCCTCTCCATATCTGCTTCCTTTGCAAAGAAAAATTTGTAGATCTTTGGTTTAACTTCCACAGCTCGAAATCCCTCCGGGTTTCTCCACATGTTTGTCATAGCTGTTTGGATCCAATGTAGGTTGATATTTTTGTTCGTAATAAGCTTTCCTATAATTCTTGTTTTACAGTCTTGTATTCCTTCTGTAATGTCCTCCTCGTCATATACTGACAGGTTTTCTTCGTCTACTGTTTCATTGCTTAGGTTTGCACCTTGTTCTTCTTCCCTTGCCATTGGAAAGTGGTTTGTGTTTCAACGACAAGCTAGGGGTGGTGTTTGACTCGATTTGTGGACACGGTGGTGAGCACGAGAATACGATTTTTGGGCACAACTTGTATGGTTTTTGCACTACACTGCCTCAAAACACAAGGAGAGGCTCCATGGGTTTGGGAGAGAGTTGCTAATTGAACGACGACTTTCCCACACTCTCACCTAGATTAATGTATTTTTCATTTCTCATCGAAATTGATTTATTTTTGTCATAAATGTATCAGTGTTTTTGTTTATTTAATTAATAATAATAATTCTCCCTCATCAACTTTTAAATTAGTATTACTATAATATTAAATATACAATCAATACATTTCATACAACATTTATAATAAAGAATTATGCTACGAATACATACGAGAAAATTATTAAATTTTCAAAATATTTTAACGTATAAATATTTCCCGTGCAATGCACGGGTACATACACTAGTTAGAGTCTATAATACATACAACTAGCTCTTTTTGCATGCTTTGTTAATTGTTATTTCTTAACCAGGCCTTGTTCATTCTTAACAACTTGAAAGTTGAAACATTTGTCATCACATACAAAAATCCTTATTCGCCATTGCATACTCATCCCACAATCCAGTCTCCTAAGAAAAATGTTACTAACTGTCAGGAAGATGTCTTAGCTTTATACGAAAATCATACTGTGAGTTCTTAAATAATTCAGTCAAACATATTAAATCATTTAGCGATTCATAATTTCATCTTTCCATTAGGAGTAGAAGCAGATTAGGCTAGGCTAGACTTTATTCTTAATAGGTCAGGCCAGGCCAGGCCTGTAATAGAGTATATTAGCCTTAGCCTGGCCTATAGCCTGATATAAGCTTTTTAACGAGTACTAAACCTAACATGTTATCAAGTCTGGCCTGACCTGATAATATCGAGTATATTGGCTTGAGGGTCAAAGCAGGTCTGCTATATGAAATAATAAATTTAACGTATAATTTAATTTTCAAAATAAATTATTAAAAATATTTAAAAAATAAGAAATGGATATATACAATGAAAAAGGCATATAACTTAGTGGATAAAGATACTTAAAGATTACAAAAGACCTGAGTTTAAATCTTAACTATTGCATATTTATTAATATAACACTTTTATATTTATATTTATAGACCCATGCCGGCTTGACAGGACCAACAGGCTATGCTGACGTGATATACTTTTATGTTATTTTTTATATTTCTCTCTTCTAAAAATTATTTTAAAAAGTATATTATTTATTAAATAATAAGATTTGTTAAAATTAATAATTGATTGCAGTGAGATTTGTTGATAATTACAATATTATTTATCATATCTTTTTAATAATTATGTCGACTCTTTCTTATATTTTGAATATTATATATAGTATTTCATTTGCATCCCATAATTATTTATTCTAGA
Organism: Stylosanthes scabra; assembly: GCA_036250425.1. Classification (NCBI taxonomy): domain Eukaryota; kingdom Viridiplantae; phylum Streptophyta; class Magnoliopsida; order Fabales; family Fabaceae; genus Stylosanthes; species Stylosanthes scabra. The sequence continues at coordinate 71,191 of JASCZI010211613.1, read as the reverse complement.
GTAAGGGTTTTTCATTTTTCTTTGATAAAAAAACTAAACTCGGTTTGGTAATGTTAAAATTAACAATTGATTGCAGTGAGATTTATTGATAATTACATATTATTTATCCTATTTTTTTAATAATTATGTCGACTATTTCTTATATTTTGAACATTATATATAGTATTTCATTTACATCCCATAATTATTTATTCTATAGTAAGGGTTTTTCATTTTTATTTGATAAAGAAACTAAGGCTCTGTTTGATAATGTTGTGTTTCTTAAAAAATGGCTGAGCTCTTTGTGCTCTCAAAAAGCAACCGACGGAGAGTTACATGATGACTGTTTGGTAAAATAACTCAAAATTGTTTTCAATAAGCAAAGCCACACATATCGCGTTTGGTAAATCTATTTGATAGTTGCTCTCAAAGTAATAAATTACTAAAACGACCTTTTTATTAGTATGTGATGCACTAATATAAAATTAAATATAATTAACTGAGGATAAAATTGGTTTTTAAAATATAAAGTTAATTCGTCATTTTGCTTTTTGAAGAGCCAGAGCCAGCTTTGAAAAGCTACTCTCGAGGGCTCTCAAAAGCACCCCCAACTCTCAAAAGTCGGGAGCAAAAGCTCCTTGGCTTTTTGAGTTACCAAACACAAAAAAATAGCTCCTGCTTTTTGAGAGCAGGAGCACTTGAACGAAAAGCTTTACCAAACCCACCCTAAGTTTGTTTAAACCCTCTCAGTACACTAATCCCTAATTGATGAAGAACGAAAATCAACCTTGAATTGAGATCAATAACTTGAAATTGAAGAAAAACAAACTTAAATTAATCTTATGGATCGAGATAGATATTTTTTCTTTTGTTGTAGCTATTAATGTATTTTTCATTTCTTATCGAAATTGATTTATTTTTGTCATAAATGTATCAGTGTTTTTGTTTATTTAATTAATAATAATAATTGTCCCTCATCAACTTTTAAATTAGTATTACTATAATATTAAATATACAATCGATACAATTCACACAACATTTATAACAAAAGAATTATGCTATGAATACATACGAGAAAATTATTGAATTTTCAAAATATTTTAACGTATAAGTATTTTTCATGCATCGCACAGATACATACACTAGTTAGAGTCTACAATACATACAACTAGCTCTTTTTGCATGCTTTGTTAATTGTTATTTGTTAACCACGCCTTCTTCATTCTTAACAACTTGAAAGTTGAAACATTTGTCATCACATACAAAAAACCTTATTCGCCATTGCATACTCATCCCACAATCCAGTCTCCTAAGAAAAATGTTACTAAATCTCAGCAAGATGTTTTAGCTTTATACGAAAATCATACTGTGAGTTCTTAAATAATTCAGTCAAACATATTAAATCATTTAGCGATTCATAATATCATCTTTCTATTAGGGGTAAAAGCAGATTAGGCTAGGCTAGACTTTATTTTTAATAGGTCAGGCCAGGCCAGGCCTGTAATAGAGTATATTAGCCTTAGCCTGGCCTATAGTCTGATATAGGCTTTTTAATGAGTACTAAACTTGATCTGTTATCAAGTCTGGCCTGACCTGAAATTTATCGGTAGGCCTAATTTTTTTAATAGATAAATAAATAATTCATATCAATATGAAATAATAAATTTAACGTATAATTTAATTTTCAAAATAAATTATTAAAAATATTAAGAAAATAAGAAATGGATATATACAACGAAAAAGGCATATGACTTAGTGGATAAAGATACTTAAAGATTACAAAAGACCTGAGTTTAAACTTTAACTATTGCATATTTATTAATATAACACTTTTATATCTATATTTATAAACCCATGCCGGCTTGACAGGTCCAACAAACTATTTCGTAGCCTAGGTCTAGTCTTTTAAAGAACTTAGACTTTTAAAATAACTTGAACCTATATCTATTTTTTAACAAATCAAGTTAATTCAGGCTAAATACACATCATATTGCAGGCTCCTAACAGGTCACCTGACCTTTTTTCACACCTACTTACCATAAAGACATTTTCATTTCAACGAACACATTTAAGTTGGAAGAACAAATCTCAAATTTATTAAACACTTGTAATCTTAAGTGAACAAAGCATTTACCACAAAACAATTACCGCCA
>JASCZI010211613.1:46222-68872 GCA_036250425.1 Stylosanthes scabra | reverse complement strand
ATATATATATATATATATATATATATATATATATATATATATATATATATATATATATATATATATATTGGTGTTGATAATAATGCAATCTACTAATATATCGTTATGATTTGCATGCAATAATTTCTCATTGTCTTATTAGTGAGTGAATGACGCAAGCAATGGCTCCATCCATATGAGCATATCCCATAAATGGTGGACCATCTTATATATATGATTTGTAATAATCCACAATACAATATAAACGACAACTTCTTCCTCAGTCAAAGATTCATTAATATTGTAGAATCCAAATTAAATAATTATTAAAATTAAGCCAACATATATAATAAATATGCGGTGACTAATTTTTTGTGTTTAGTGAACATTCTTTTATTGTTCTTACTGTTACTATACTTATTTTGATTAATAAGTCTTAATTTTAAGCCAACAAATATAAATATATAATAATACTTTTATTTTAAAAATGAAATAAATTGAAGGGAATGCTTGCTTCCGCTAATAAGAATAATCAAATACATACTATATAAGCTTTTAAAAAAAATTCGATCATTATAAAATATTTATTTTTTTATTTTATTTCCTATAAAAATTTTCATTTTTTTTTTGGTGAAGAAGTAAAATTTAACCTACCTTAATACCTTATTATTACTTAGCAGGATACATTAATACAAAAAAAAACTAAAAAGAGACGTTTTAAATTTTATTAAATTAAAAATAAAAGAAACTTTTTTATAAGAGTAAATAAAGTTTATGTAATATTAAATGTCTGGTGTATGGATAGGGTTTAGATTTTAGATCGACTTTTTTTATTAAAATTCAACTATATCCTACCTGCAAATTTAAAATATGTCAATTTCTATTTTATCCGTCCGCGACCGACGAGTATCTAACTCTAACCCTAATTTAAGGGTGTGAGCACTATAAAAAAGGCGGGATTTAGCGGCGGTTTTTTTGTTGCTTCGCAACGGTTTTAGCCGCCGCCAAATAATTTTGTGGCAGTTACCCAACCGCCGCCTATAACAGCATTGCTAACCGATTTTGGGGCGTTTTTCACAACCACTGGCACAACGGCCGCAAAACGCAAAATAAGGTGGCGATGCATTTTGCAGTGGGTTAAGAACCGCTGCGAAATGGCACCGGTTGAAAACAAACTGATTTTCATTAAACCGATTACAAATTAGCGGTTCAAATTTGTGCACCGCGCTCTTTCATGGTCCTGCTGCACCGTCGGTGCACCACACTAGGAAGCCCCTTCTTTTAGTAATTAATTCTGAATGTTCCTTGGGAGAGATTCGAAGTCGAGACAAAGCGGTTTTTCAAGCTCTTTCAGTATGCCTTCAACTTCACCAAGCCAACTCAACATTCAATACATATAGTGTTACTAATTATATATATAGAAGTTTGTATAATATGCAAGTTGTGCACTATTTTGAATGATTTAAATTAAATTATTTATATGTTTTTTAATATGATTTATTAAATTATGATTTATATTTTATCTATTATTTATAAAAAAATATTTTGTTAACCGTAAAAATTGAAGATCATTTTTTAATTAATCATATTTGAGTGACGTGAAATATTATTCTTATCATTTAATTTTTTATTATAATTTTTAATAAATTGCAATATAAGTTAAAAATGTTAAATAAAGAAAAATATATTTTGCGGCAGTTTCGACCTCAGCTGCCATCATATTCCTGTTATTTATTTGTTCCGCAGCGATTCCTGCATCAACTGTTGCTATATTCCCGCCATTCATCCGTTTCGCGGCGGTTCCCGTATCAACCGCGGCATTTCAAATACGATAAACCGTTGTAAAAATTGTCAACATTGTCTTTTTAGCAGCGATTTATTCAACCGTCGTTAATATACCGCTGCCTTTCACCGAATTTGTTGTAGTGGAGGTTCATTTCTTTTCTTCCAGCAAGTTACATGTAGTGCACACCGCTTCATATTAAATTGGTCTAAAAGAATTAATTTAAAGCAGCTTTTTTATTGGAGGCGTTATTCTTTTCCCTATCATATTATTGTGCTGATAATGACAATGAGTTATGGGTTAATTCTCATTATTACTTTATGCCAAAAGCTTGGAAAAACATTTTTAAATTGAATTCCAGGGAAGAAAAGTTTCATTAAAGGAATCGCATTCAGATGGCATATAAAGAACCAATCACAATTCCAAAATGCAAACTCCATTCAAATCAATTATATATCTTATTATCGATCATTTCCTACTCTAAGTTTATGAAATTGAAAGGGAATATAAACAACTATATAAATAGCTCTTGATTAATATTCAAATATGAAATATCACATTATTTAAATTGGTCTTCGAAATATTTTAATTTATTATTAATCGTATTAGCCCTTAAAAAAATAGAATTTTTAGTCAAATCAGTTATTTGACCAATTAGATAATAATGTCATATCATATTTAACAGTTTAAGTATCACATATCACAAAATATTAGATAATACATATCATCTTAGCAACATTGTTTATCAATTATTTTGTTACTCATCTAACTAATGGAAGAACCAATTTGATTGACAATTATTGTATTTTTTTAGAAAATAACATGATTAACAGAATCTTGTGGGATCAATTTGAAGAACGAAAATATTTTTAAGGACAAATTTAAACATTAATTCATGTATTTCTATGCAATAATTTAAAAAAACAAAATTCATATTGATGTGTATCTAGTATCTACTAGGAAAAAGAAATCGACTAGTCCAACTCATAAACTTATACGGTGGTCGTCTCTTTTATATATTATAGGTTCTATTTTGACAATGGAACTAGCTAGGTATTTGTTAATTTCATTATTCACTTAGTTTTTTTTTAAAAGTTTTAAAAATTTAATTACATCAAACATATTTAGATTTGTTCTTTTTTTTTTCTCTCCTTCTAACCGAAAAAGCAATTTTTTTAATTCAAAATTTAAAAAATATATTAGACACATCTACAACTATTTTATTCTAGTATAAAAAGTTAAATGTTTTAAACCCTAAATCTTAAGTCATAAACCCTAATTCCCAAACCCTAAATTCTGAATCTTAGATCCTAGTCCCTAAATCCTAATTTCTAAACCCTAAATTCAATTCCTAAAACCCAATCACTAAATTCTAATTCCTAAATTCTAGTCTCTAAATCCAGAATTATTGATATTTCAAACACTCAAAATCATTAAAAATAATATATATACACACATTATTTAAAATTATATTATTTATTTATTTATTAAAAGAGGAAGTAAAGACGCAAGCTAGTTGATGTTGTTGATTTGTCTATGTCTCCGCCACTCGTGGAAGTTGAAAGGTCACATTATTAATTCTTCATAAGAGAAGATAAAGGTAATTATAAGTGCTAGTATGTGTGCGTGGCTTAGGGATGAGAATGGGCCGAGCTGAGCTTTAACTTAGACGAGTCTGGCCCATATAAAAAATATATGGCCCAAGTCTAATCCTATTACTGTTTATAGGCTTTTATTCAGGCTCGAGTATGACCTCTTAAACGCCCGTTAAACCCACGAGCCTATATTAAAAAAGCTTATTATAGAAATTATAAATAAAAATAATTTTCAGTAAAAACATTCTAGAATTTATAATTCATTGTAAATTATAATTCAATAATATAGCAATCTCTCATCACATATAATGTCATATAACTATACTTACTATCAAACTATAGGCCAAAAAAATATATGCTCTTTTTAATACAAGTTTGGACTTTTTTTTAATACAAGTTTAGACTCTTTTTTAATTTTTATTATTGATTATTTTGGGATTTATCATATATGGATAGTTGAAAATAACTAACAATAATTTATTTAATAAAAATAATTTGGCGGGCCGGTCCAACGAGCTTTATAGGCTTTTCTTAAACCTATGGCTTGACCTGTTTAATAAAAAGGCTTTAACAAAAGCCTAAGCCTAGCTCATTTAATGAAACGAGCCGAGCCAAGTCGAGCCTGAGACGGGCCGAGCCACAAGCCCCATCGAGTAGTCCAGCCCATTCCCATCTCTAATGCCACTAATATAGGAATTAAGTGAATTAGTCTAATCCAATACGAAGGAAAATTAATAAACAAAATGTTAAATAACTATTTTTTTTCTTGTATTTGAGCCAACAACATTAACAAATTTTCGTTTTATATCTACATGCATTATTAGTCCTTAGTATTCTTTAAAAAAAAAGACTTCAACACATATTAAGATTTAAATGAACATTCGAAATTGCTTGATCATAAAAACATGGGACATCTAAGAGAGAAAAAAATCAAATATAAAATAAAATATCCAAATTAAAACTAGTAATTCATTATTTTGTGTTGAAACTTGAAAGTCATTAGAGGAATAGATTATAGATGATATGTGTTTGAAATTGAAGTAAGGTATTAATAATAAGTGTAAATGAAGAAAAAATATATTAATTAATTGAAGTGTTTTTTTTTTTATAAAGATATGTTGGGAGAGAAGTTTGAACCCGAAACTTCTACTAGGGAAATGGGACAAATGTCATTTGAGCTATGGCTCATTGGTTAATTAAAATTGACTATAACACTAATTTGAATCCCAAAAGAGCAAGATGTGTGCCCTCCCTATTAGATTCACATGTAATCATGCATGTAGGAAGTGTTTTCAGAAATTAGATGTTTTAATATTTTTAATTGTTAATCTTAATCATTAATTTTAATCATAACTGATAATTTTAATTATATAATATATATAATTAAAATCAACGACTAAAAATACTAAAAGGAATTTTCGAGAAGACTATAAACGTTTCCAATCATATATGCATGGTGTGTGTAAATAGCATGAGAATATGAATCATACACCCACCAATATCTGTCGTCAATGGTTGATGATAAGGGAATTAGAAGGAAAAAATCACATCATCAATCTACTTCATATAGCTAACTTATTATTACTTATTAGAATCTAGCATATAATCCCATATCCATGAAGAAGGAGGATCCAAAATTCCTTGAAATCTAATTCCAACACTACTCTCTACTTGATCCTATATTCTTGAAGTTACATGCATATAGTTATTGACACATTATGCATGTAGTAGTGCATGGTACAAAGAAATATTTCATTGTCTTATAAAACCCTGACCTCCACTAGATAGAATGCCCATAGAATAATTATGCATGGATGTATTGCATCATCCACCATGTTTTTGGTATATTAAAAATAGTCACCAACTCATCTACTTGTACATAATATTTTATTTGATATTGATTTTTTTTTTTTGTGTATATATACATGTAAGTATATTTGATATTATATATGATTTGTCCGTCCGAGCTCACTAATCTTAGAATTATCACTGCTTAATTTTCAATTCGTCTTTGACCATCAAATGAAATGTCAATAACCCATCCCTCCTCTTTGAAATAAGGGGCGTCTCTGATTTTGTCGGTATTTAAAACAATTTTGTCTTCTCCATATTACTATATGTCTAGAGTCAATAATCTTATTCTTATATGAGAAATTACTGAACTTATCAATTTACGTAAATCAATAGTTCAAATCGCACTCAAACATATTTAATTATAATCTCATTAAATTTTACATAACCTTTAATTATATTTTCAGTTGTGATTATATTTTGATTTGAGCGTGGGAGTTACTCTTACAAACACCTCCTCGATTGATCCGTCGTATTCTTCTTCTGCTTTTCATTTAATCAAGTTCTCAGGACGACTCCTCAGACAAAGTGATACTGGCGAGAACAACATATATAACAATGACATGTAACCTTTATTACGTAAGGCATTATGCATGCTTTTCTGATCCTTGTGCAACTATGTAGTATGATTTATCCAAGAATAATATCTCTATTCTTCACTTTTGCTATGCTCGATGCCATTATCAAGTTATATAAAAACCTGTGGACAATATTTTAACCATTGATTTTGGCATATTAAATTTAATTAAATTATTTATTTTTATATTAAATATAAAATTTTTTTAATGTCAAATGAATTTTTATTTATAAGTAAATTTTTATATTATTTAACACCGAAATAATATTATATTTAGTATAGAAATAAATCACTCAATTGAACTTGGTTGGCCAAAATCATTTGTTTAAATAATATTATCCGCTGTATTTTAATATATATATAATTTGATTTAGTTTAATTTACCTATAAATATTATATATGTCATCAAAATCTATCACTCAAATGGTCAACTTCTTTTATATATAGAATTATTCTATAACTTTTTTCGGTTACAGAATATTCTATAACTTGCTAAAGTGTTAAATAAGAAAACATAAATTTAAAAATTGAATACTAATTATATTTATTTTCAGAATAAAACATAATTTTTATTCTTGATATTTTTATTTAATTATCTTTTCATTTTATCTTCAAGTTTTCGAATAATATTAATTTTATCCTAGATAGTATTTTTCATATAAAACGTCGTTAACAAATTAAAATTTAAAGATATTCTTAAAATTTTTGATAAACCTAACATAAAACATAAAAAAATATACTTAAAGCACATTTCTTTTATAATGCATATGCTATATATGGTTTCAGATCAACATCCATCATCCACATAAAATATCATGCAATGAGGGAGGAATTCTCAATAATCATGCGTGACGTAATTAAAGTCTCCAAAATAACAAATAACAAATTAAAGCACATTTCTTTATTTTCTGTTATTAAAACTAATTAACATTCCCGGCCGCTTAAAACTCACTCACCTAATTTATTATTATTATAAATAATTAAGGATCTTATAAAAAACATTTGTTAAGAATACTACTAAAAATAAAAATTTTAATAAAAAAATTTTAATGTGTTAATTAAAAAATTAGATTCTAATTTGCTTATTAACACCAATGTTTTTAGATATGAGAATTTTTAGCCAAATCTTAAATCAAATCCTGCCAATAATTAGATTAGTTATTAACTTAATTTAAATTATATGAAAATTTAAACAAGACGATAATATAGTACTATAGTACTAATAATACATAAAGATAGGGAGTTTATAGTTTATTAATCAATAAGTGGTCAATAGGCTTTTTTCCTCTTTTTTTTTTCCTTTTTTACCACCCATTATTTTCTTAATTATGCTTATTGGCTCCCTATTGGTACCCTAATGTCGATTCCGTAACACTACTCTTTTCAAAACCATATCAACAATCTACTCATAGGAGAGACAATTAGACAAAGACTTTACAATACCTACACACTAAGGTTTGTCTTTTTATTTCATTTATTTATTTATTTATTTTGTGTGGTGGGAGAAATTTTAGGCTAAAGAATCCATTATTTGCATATAGGATGCTTTTCATTCATGTTGATATTAAAATACTGTGGTAACTCAGGCGTAGTTAAATTTATGTGAAGTTATTATTTTGAAATTATCAAATTATATTTTAATTAAATATGTTAATTCATTTAAGGGTGATTAACAAGTAACTTCATATGAAGCAACTGTATTTAAATATTTACCTTAAAAAATTCCTTCACAAATCCTCCTAATTTTTTTCCATATCAAATTTTAATAATTGTACTTAACTTTAATAGTTTCTACTTTTTACTCTAAATATATAAGTGATAAATATTTTAAAATAAAATGAGTTTAATTTAATATTTTATATGATTTTGCCTTTGTTGAAAATATAAGTCTTTTTACATAATAAATAATCAATAAATATTTATGTACACATGAAACACACAAACACATGGTATATTTATTCACATGATATATTCATTTACAATAAATATTCTATGTGCATCTAATGTGTTTGTGTGTATATGTAGCATTATTGATAAATAATTAACTTGTATGCATTTAATATCATCAGCAGAAACTTCAAAGTTTTTTTATAAAAATAAATTTTATTTTGGATTTTTAAGAAGTGTATATATGTCCAATAATATTTATAATTAGCCAAAAAAATTATGTTTTTATTATATCGTGTTAAAACATTATAAAAACAAAACAAATTATTATATAAAAAAGTTCAACCTTTTGATGATGTAGTATTTAGTAGTCAAAATTATTATGGGCTATTTGCATCAACCGTGGAAATCACCAACCATATATGACATTGACCAGAAAGAAAAAAAAAAAGAACAGAAAAGAAAGAAAACTATATATATATATATTTGAGTGTTTCAATTGATGATCATTTTGTATCAATATTTAATTTTTGCTTTTTGCATAGGCGCAACTTATTGATGCTAAATTATTTTCAATTTCTCACCTAATTGTTTTAAGATAATGGGTATCAATTTGTAGTGCGCTTTATTAACTCAGTCTCTAACTAATGGACAATTATTATAGCCACCAAAATACAAAATAACGGATAACTTTAATGCTACGTACGTAATCTGTTTATTCAATAATAATCTGTTTATTATTGAATTCACACGAGAATCATTCTCTACCAAATGCAAAACATGCATGATGAATAATGTGGTGGATGGAAGGAATAATGTGTGCCTATAAAAGAGATAGTTAGTGGAAAAAACAAAATTAATTAAAAATCATATAGGGCCCTTATATTAGTTTCTTTAATTTAATATATAATAACTTTTATATTTCATTCATTATTTTTCCCTGTAATAATTTTTATTTGATGAGTTATTTAATATCTTTAAATGTTGGGTAATTAATATTTTTTCAACCAATATTAGCCATTTTTAATGTTAGAAAGGGAGAGAGATTACACAATTGAGAAAGTTTTATGTATTAGAATTATATGAGAATTGTGTATGAGGGATGTCTCACATATTACAATGTATAGTCTATTTATAGGCAAAGAGAGAATCACAAAAATAATAACCTAATATCCTATAATTATGAGTAGCATCATACTAATAAATATAAATATACTAATTGATACTAATATATTCTAACATCCCCTCTCAAACTCAAGTGTCAACTTGAGTTTGAAACTTATTAAAAAAAATTGACTAGAACAGATTGTTGACAAAAAAAACTGCCATAGAGAAATCAGAACTGGGGGCAGATGGAACTGCCACAACGGGAATACAGACGGAACTGCCACAAAGAGATACAGACGGAACTGCCAAAACGGGAGGGCAGACGGAACTGCCACAACGGGAGTGCAGATGGAACTGCCACGGAGAGATGCAGACGGAACTGCCACGGAGAGAAGCAGATGGAACTGCCGCGGAGAGAAGCAGACGGAACTGCCACAGAGAGATGAGACTGGCGAAACTGTCGAGATGGAGACGAAACTCCCAAAAAGAGATTGGCGAAACTGTCGAGGTGGAGACGGAACTCCCACAAAGAGGGTGGCGAAACTGCCGAGAGGAGGTGCAGACAAAACAACAATGATACAGAAGGAACTACCACAAATAGGCGGAAGAGGAGGAGAAATAGGAAGCTTGAAACGGTGTATGACTGTGTTTGAAGGAAAAAAAAAACGATTACGCGAAAAATTGACCGAAAAAGAGGAAAAAAAGAAAATTGTGTTCCAAGAACAAAACAAAGAAACTCATAGAGTTCAAGGAGGATACCAATGTAAAATCCCCATCATGGAAAAAAATTTGGAAAGAACCTAAGCTCTTGATACCATGCTAGAAAGGGAGAGAGATTACACAATTGAGAATGTTTTATGTATTAGAATTATATGAGAATTTTGTATGAGAGATGTCTCACATATTACAATGCATAGCATATTTATAGGCAAAGAGAAAATCACAAAAATAATAACCTAATATTCTATAATTATAAATAGCATCATACTAATAAATATAAATATGCTAATTGATACTAATATAATCTAACATTTAAAAAATTATTTTTAATTATTTTAAATTATAGACACTAAATCATAAATCGTTAACTTTTTAATATTAAATCCTAAACCCTAATGTTAGTAATATTGCCTATTTAAAACTTGGACCCTTTTACTTTTTCCTTTACTTTGAAAATATATACTGTAAATTCCACATCTATCCATAGTAATATAATTTTTTAAGAGTTTATAAGTGTGAGACGCTTGTCACATGACCTAACTTTTAGAGTTGAATTAATTAGCCTTATTTAATCTCAATTCTGATATAGTATTATTAACGTTTATCTACTTAATAATGACCACCCATTTATTCATATTCACATTTTAGATAATCATTCTTACATGTGAAAAGGTGTAATGTAAATTTCACATCTATAAAAATAAATGGTCTTTTAAGAATTTATAAACTAACCATTTATATGCTTTTCTTGAGTTTAGATAATAAAATGATACTTATCTTTCAAAATATTCCTTAAAACAAGAACATAAAATACAAGTTTTTTTATTTTAAATAATTGTTTTTCTTTGTAGTCTTTCATATTTTCATCGGAAAAACATATATATATTTAATTTTTTGTTTTATATACAAGTAAGTAACTATTAACTATTAAGAATTTGCAAAATATTGCACCTGGCGAATTCAGGGACGAATCCAGAAATATCATTTTAAATGGGTCGAAGATATTAACTAGCAAGTAATTATTAATTATTAACAATTTTTTTATTAATTAATGTTCAAAATGTTAGGACCCGAGTCTTATACTCATCCCCTTTAGGTCCATCCGACGTCCTTGCGTGGCTGGATTTTATTATTAATAACATCTTTTTGCAAATTGATCGAATTCCCTTTAGAAATAATAAACCAAGTAAAAAAAGAAGTTCCACACTTCCACTAACTATTGTGAATTAAGATTTAGTTTATGCATGGTTACAATAATGGAATATGCTATATATTTGTTTAACGAACCTTCATATAGAGTGGAAAATTATGCTCATGTAAATTAAAGCTATAAGGATATTATTGCATTATATTATTAGTGCTTTCATCCCTGGCAGATCATATAATGTGTCATGCTCCAAAACATAACCAAGGTTGATCTCAATGCATGCAATTGTCTTGAAACATAATCATTAATTAATATACCATTTTATTTAAGTAGACTTTAAAAAAAAAAAAAAACATAATATGACAATTGGAGATATGATACAGCCAATAAAAAGGAATTCTTTTGACTTGTAATTTTTGTTGTTGATGTTTTTTAAGGAAAAAAAAAAGAAACTTGATATATATCAACTTCACTATGTTTGGACTAAAAAGGCACTTGTTATTTGTAATAAACTAATAATATTTGTATAAAGGTATAATTATTAACTATTCATATGGTATCAATTATTTTATCGGTTTAAAGTTTTGATTAAATTTTACTATGTTTGGACTTTGGACTAAAAATTAATAAAAATAAATTTTGACTAATATTTTGGATTTTTTGTTATAAAAAATTCTAATAGCCATGTTAATACATCTATCTATCCTAAAAATAAAAATTTTAACTTAGATATTAATTCCTAAAATTAAAGTTTAACTTACATGTAGGACTGGAAGTGAGTGGAAGTGAGTCGATCTGAGTCGAGCTAGGTGAAGCTCAAGCTCGGCTCATGAAAATTGAGTTTGGCTCACGGCTCAACTCATTAACAATCGAGCCTATTTATTAAGTTCAAGCTTAGCTCGCAGAAAGTTCACGAGCTGACTCAAATAACATGAATATAATATGTAGTTTTCTGTCAATAAATTATAAAAACCTAACACATATATAAACAATGGTGTTAATTAACCAAAAAAAATTAGCTAACGTTAACTAATAATAAAAAAAATTCAATTTATTTGCAATTATTATTTTATCTTCGTTTACCGCTTGACTAATATTGACTAACTAATTATTGGTTATAAATACTTTCTTATATATAAAACATCACATTTGTATAATAATTAATAAATGATTAGTACTTTATATTTTAAATATTATGTGTATTAATGATTTAATAAATAAATAAATAAATATTTATATATATTTTCGAGCCGGCTCATGAGCTAATAAGCTGAGCTTATCCGCTCATTTAATTTTCGAGCTCAAACTTTGACTCAAACTCGGCTCACCAGCTCATGAGCTCAACTTATCGAGCCGTTAATAAATCGAGCTCAAACTGACCTATGAGCTGGCTTGACTCGCTTTCGACCCTACTTATGTATTGATAGAAACACATGACTTGTTGTTGTTATATATCTAACACAACATAGTAATTTAAATGCATGTAATTAAATAAATAGAGATATGCTATAATTTATGCAATAAAACTCATCATAATCATCAAACAACTAACAACTCTATAGTGAAAAAAAATCCAAAATGCTAATTTATACTAATTGTGCTTTTTTGTCCTCACTGGCAAGAATCTCTTTGGAATAAAACCGTTTGGTTATAAACAGAATATTCTATAGCCAATGAATTTTACCCTATGAGGACTAAAGCTAGACTTAATTAACAATATTATTCTAGTACAATTAATAGCCATTGATTCATATCTTACAGCATTGGACTATTGATTTAAAAATAGAATGCTATTTGTATTATTTGAAGAAAAAACTTATTAAAATTGAGTATGTTTAATTTATCCTAAAAGTAACTTGATAAAATATATATTTTAATATTTTATCAATATGAGATTTGTAATAAATTAAATCTCTCTTGTGTAATTTCTTTTCTATTTCTATTTCTTTATAACCAAACAAATTTTTAGTAATAAGATATATATCTATTCATATATTTTTTTCCTAACTATATAAATTTTTAAAATAAGTAACATTATGACATGATATCAAAATTTCTATTAAAAAAAAAAACTTGATATTGATGCAGGTTTTACATACTACTTCAACTCCTCAAATTGATGAAGTATCATTTTCTCTTAGCAGGAAAATGCCTATATATAAACTAGAAAAACCAATATATAATATGATGTCCATTTAATAAAGAAAGAAAGAATTGCTTGCTAGTGCTAGCAATTTTATTTCAAATAAATTTCAAATGTTTTCTAATTGTGTGTTTGAACTAATAAAAAGCCTCATTAGAATGGAGAATATTTTAACAGTGCATGTGTAAAATAAAAGTTTCAATACTTGCATTGTCTGTAATTGTCTGTTTTCTTTGGGTTGTATGATTTCTCTCATCAAAATTCTTTTCCCTCAATATATATACGACAATGATTGGATGGACCTTTCAACCTTTTGATGAGGCATTACTTCCTAGGAGTATTAATAATAATGTTTCTTTAAAACCATATAATAATAATGATGATGGTTGATATCAATTTCATAGATTAAATTAAATGATAAGTTTATTTGTCTTTCTAAATAAATATTAGAATTTTAAATTTTATTTTTTTATTAATAATAAATCTTTAAATGCGTTTAGATGTGCAACTACTTATCTTATCGAGAGAAATCACATAAAAACCCAAAATTTATCACACTTAAATTTTTATTTTCATCATTTTTGTAATGTAGTCCTATGTTTAAATTTTTATCAAGCAATGTCCCTTTCGTTAAGTTATTCAATTGATTTTTCAGGATAGTAATGCTGATAACAGTGCCACATCCTCATTGTTTGAATCTCCAATTAAGCACTAGGATTACGAATCATGTGATGATCACTAAAATTTTCTCCATGCATGAAAATGAGAAATGGAATCCACCTTGGTATTAGAATTGAGATGCAAATCTTGTGGAGGTGCAGGTCGGTAGAGTTTGGCTTTTGCTCAAATTTTATCCGACTAATTTGCATTCCTTTATATACGGTTGTCTTTTATAAAATTTATGATAAAGATAGATAAAAATTAAATTCAGAGTAGGATATTAATGTGCATGTAAGTAATGTTATAATTGAGGCTTTTACACGGTATGACAGAATTAAGGTTGAACATAAATTCCTGATATCCTAAGCATTTATTTTTTCAACCGTTTATCTAAGTTCTCAATTGATTTCAAAAGGATTAGAGTACATTAGAGTACTTAAGATAGTACATAAACCATTAAAAATACACAGAAATTTGCAAAATACCATAAAAATTAAATATGATTTTAAAATTTCAAACAAACTAAACAATCAAAAGATACTTAAAAAATTGAGTAGGCATAACTCAATTTCAAAAATTAATTTATAATTCAACCTTTTCATACTTAGAAATAATTATTTAAAGTGTAAATTAGTAGTGTTAGATTGATATAATGTATAGGTTTAAAGTTTAATTGAATTATTATTTGAAGAGTAGGTAATGGATATTAACGTGACACTAAGTGATGAGCAACCATCTGTTAACAGAAATGTGAATGGAATAGCTACACGTATTATATAAATGGTTTCTTCTGTGCATGTGAATTCAGAACTCTTTCGGCAACCATACATAACGTAGCAGCTATCTATTTGCAATTTAACACGTGTTATCGTGACAAACCACTTATCTACACCTCAATCATTTTTCTAGCTAGCATTATTGTTTTTATTTTAGTTTATAAAAAATAAGAAAGCACATAATTATATAAATTGATTATAAAAGTTAAATCATTATATTGTATAAAATATAATAATATTTCTATTTAGTTTTGGAAAATAAATTGTACCAATTTCAAAGGAAATAGTACTATACTATCATAATTCGCTGCATAATAGTGTAAAAGGGTATACAGAGGCAAATATCTGAAATAAAACTATTCATATCATTATATTGCACTTCATTGTAGGATTTTGTTTTTAAATTTAAATAAACAAAAATGCATGAATTTATGCAGAGTTTGTGCACGAATAATATTGTTCGAATTATTCATCTTATAATGTGGATATAAATCCTCAAATTCATTCATTTAATAATTTTTTAGCGATGCATTGGATGATTCTTTTAATCTTTAAAACAACGAAGATTGTTTCTAATAAATTATCATAGCCACACCTAAATGTAGGAATATAATTTGGTCCGATCCGTCTTGCCCTATCCGAATGGTCGGATTTTTCAACATTTTACTAGATATGAGACGAATTTGAATATATTTGTTATATTTTATATGAAGATTAATAATGATTGTTCCGCCTCAGTACATGACATGTCTTGTCTTGTTTATATATATATCGATTGTCAATTAATATTGGTGTACACATAAAACACATAAATACATTCTAATTAATCATTCTCTTAAGTAAAAAAAATTTATATATTTCATTTATTTTATATGTACATCTAGCAAAACTGTTTCATAATATATGCAAGGTTATCTTAATCATTTTTTTAAAAAAAAATCCTAAATTTATATTATGCAACAGCAACCCTCCATGAATTTTCTATTCCTTTTACCTCAATTTGTTTAAAAATATCAAAATCTTCTTATTTCTCAGTACTTTATTATATAATCAATTTTATTGTTTAGTTTTGGATAATGGGGCAAAATATGGGTATTTGAATACCTGTCTTCACCTGATTTATTGCTATCCTATCTAAATGTGTGTCGTAATCCACTTTTTTTTTTTTTTGATTAAAGATGGTTGGTAAAAAGTATATAAAAAATACAATTATATTAGATAAAATTTATTTTGCTCAATTAAGTTTAACCAAATTAACTAAAATTATTCTAATTAAAAAAACGCATGTATAACATATGATATACACCTTCTCCTCCTCCTCCTCCTTCTTTTTCTTCATTCGTCTCTAAGTGATTGTGCGTCATCATTATTGTTAAGGTCTGGTCCTTTAACGGTTGTCCAAAGAACTTTGAATGTGGGGTGTCAAACCTCAACGATCGAAGTAAGAAGTGTGCTTTCGGGGATCAAGTTCTCAAGTGTTATCGAGATCTATGACGAAGAAGGAAGTTGATATGCGTAAGAAACTAAGAATGATCCTAGAGGTCCAGAATTAGAATTATGGAACTCTACGTATGCAATCTCTAACCCTACACCCCCTATATTCGACCTAGAGTGCGGATGGCCACCTGATATCCGCGAACCGAAGCTGCTGATGTGCGGATCCGATCTGATCCGATGGTTGTGCAGATCAAATCAGATTCGTAAATTTTCGAATTTGATTCAGTTTTTTACCGCGAATCTGTAGATCAAAATGCACACTCCTAATACTAACTCAATAACAATAATAAATAACTGAATGAGATTATTAGTTGATTATTGATTAAAAATATTAGCTAACATTATAATTATGCAAATTGGTTAACTTTTTACACCTTAATTAAAAGCTCAATAATAAAATTGATATCCATTTTCCTATGATAGGAATAGATGATATCAATTTTTTCATTTTAATTATTGTTATAAAGTATAATTTTTTACTATACATTCTTTAAGAGAAAATACCAAAAAAAAAATATTGGGTGAATTTTTTTTATTTATCAACAATCACCCAACCATTTTGTTTATCATCACCATCATCATTTTGATTGATCTATTTTTTACTATTTTAAATGATTTATTTCTTTTATCGTTTTGAATGATAAGTCTTTGAGCAGTGTGTATATATTATGTTTCTTTTTTAATTATTCACTGACATTAATATTATAGTAGCACTTAGCTTGCAGACAAATAGAAATTTTGCAAATTTGTAGTTGTTAGTGCTCTGCTAGAGTTTTAATGTGTCATTTTGAGTTTTAATGTGTTTTATTAGGGTTTTGAGAAACAATCCTTATTTTTTTATTTTTTTTCATGTGTGATGATCAATTGTCTAATGTAATTCAACTATCATGCTCGATATGTTTGCTACTACTGAGAAGAATACTGATCCTAATACGAAGATGAAGAAATTGACATAGTTTTGGATGTTTCTAATATCAGAATTGAGCTTGAAAGATGCTTCACGAGTCTATTAGATAGATTTTTTGCAGATCCATCATATCATTCTCTGTTGGAACTATTGAAGCAGAGACAACGAGAAGATTTTAAGATCATTAATCATGGAGGTATGCGTAACAGAAAAGACGAGCTAGTGTGGTTGCTACGATTCTCTGAAATATCTGGAAATGCCACAATTTTCGAATATTTGAAGATGTTGCTGGTATGATATCCCAAATCTGATTTTCTCTTCGATTATGAGTTTGATCAAAAAATATCACCAACATCATCCTCGTTAATTGTTTTCTTTATTTATTTACTATTTTACTTTCTTTTAGTCATTTACAAAATAATATTATGATTATGTGAAGTTTTCAATCTTTTTGTTTACTTTTAATTGTAAGATAAATACAGTCTCTCATATATTTATTTTATTACTCTAACGAAATAAAATACAATTACTTTTTAAAAAAAATATTTATTTATATTTTATCAATTATATAACCTACTCATATGTAAAAAAAATATTCACTTATATTTTATCGATTATTAACACACTTTTTTTTTCACCAAAAAATTGCACTCGAGACATATCAATCAAATCAAAAAAATTGAAAGGATTGAAAGTATTAATAGTTAATATTTCTAAGAAAATAAGTAGTTTATATCATTTTTTTCTTTTTTCTTTCTCTTTTATTATTCATTATTTTTTTAATTACACTAATTAACTTTCTATTGATCTCATTACATTACTTCCGTAGTATTACTATTCCCTTCCCTGATATCCAAGCATTATGCTACCGTTCTTCTTGTAAATCTCAAAAAATAAATTGAAAAGATACCACTACATATTTATTAATGAAAATTGAAAATTTAAAAGAAAAATTGAGGCAGAAAAATCTTCCTCAATCTTTGGACCAGTATATATACCACGAATCCTTCCTCAAAAATCTTCAAAGAGCTTTCGAAACTTCACTCCTCCGGTAGTGGACCCCGTTCACTTTCTCTCTCTAAAATTTAGAGAGGTAGAGTGAGAAACAAAAGCACAGAAAAAAAAAACAATAAATTAAAATAATAATAATTAAAAAAAAGAGCTTCATACACTCATCAATGGCGCTTCGGAAACTCTTCACAAAGCGTCTCTTCGACGGTTCCAAAACGATGCCGTCACCGGCGGCATTGGACCGCGCCACCGCTCCACCTTCAACTCCGTCAACCTTCCTAACTTCACCGGAATCTGCTTCCGGCGACGCAGGATTTTTCCGGCGATTCCTCCTCAGGCGAGCGGTGTACACCTCCGCTCCGACGAGGCTCCCGGAGTTTCTCTCTCTTCCCGTCGGCGAGAAGCTGAGGGAGAAGCTTAGAGGTATCAACAACGCCACCGTCACCGGAGATCGCCTTGGAATTTCTCCTCCGTCACCGCTCGCCGGCGATTCTTTGCTCGGAAGCGGAATTTCGGCGGAGGAAGTGAGGAAGGTTCTGAAGGCTACGATGGCGGAGAAGGTGAAGGCGAAGCTGAGGGAGGTTCCGGCGGCGTCGATTTCCTACGGTGAGTTCTTGCGGATCTGCGTGGAGACGTGTGAGAATCGCGATCTCGGAGAAGAGTTCGCGAAGATGCTCGATGACGCCGGAAACGTCGTCGTTTTGGGGAACGTCGTCTTTCTCCGGCCGGAGCAGGTTGTTTCTTTTTTTGGTATTATTATTTTTTTTTTATGTTTCTGCATGACATTCTCGTTTTTCTTCCTTTTTCGTTCTTTTGTTTCTATTTTTTTTAATAAACAAAATTTAATATATTTTTAGAATTATATGATACGAACTCATCGAAATGAAAAAAAAAAAAAAAAACATGAACGCTTAATGAATCATGCATGCCATAGTTATATGGCGTGGGTTGATAAAATTAGTCATTGGTATAAATTATGTATTGAAATAAAGTAATTCATATATATATTTATACATAAATGTATTATTACCAATTTGTTGATTGATTCTTCTATTAAAAATGATTAATTTGGCAGTTGATTTTTTTTAACGTATATAACATTTTTTAAATAATAATGATGATGAATGTTGAATCTAAAATAATCAGCTGTCTAAGTTCATTATTTTGAATAGAGCAGATGAGAAAATGGAAATAATGGTATTTGAAGACAAATGAAATGGTAATCCCAAAAAAAATGGTAATCCCGCTTTTTGAAAAACATTGTATTAGTTCAATCTTGTTTTCACTTAATTACTTTTAATAGATTGACTATGATACAATTTAAATTCAAGATTGCATGTATATTATTTGAGCTCCTCATCAGTCCTCACCATTATACTACTTTAATTACTTACCAATTCACACTTGTTCTCCTTTTTTATATGATGCACAAAAATAACATAACCATTAACAAATATTAAGAGAAATAAAATTAGAATTATATTATTTGCAAATTAAAATATATCACTAAAATCAAAAAATATAAAATATGCTGATCTAGAGTTAAATTATAATTTATTCAAACATGTTGAATTATTTAACGTTTTTTAAATAAGAATTCATCATAAAATATACATTGAAAATGATAAAACTATATATATTCATATATGGTGGTTAATTTTGATTTGTAAATAGAATTTTGTTAACGGTAATACTTATGTATTAAAGAAAGTATAAACCACAAAAAAAAAAAAAGTTAACTTTGATAAATTTAAATGCATGCAAAGTTATCTCTAAAATAATAAAAACACCTTATAATGTTTCAGATTAAAAAATAATTAAATACAGTCATGTTACATGTACATATTTTTTCTCCATCTAAGTCCATTCAAGTGAACCCGAACAAAATATTATTACTAGAATGAACAAAAAATTTAAAAGCAAACGAACAGATTTTAAAACCCGTTCGTGTCAACTATAAAAACATGTTCGTTATATATATAAATTTCTGTTCATTTTTCACTTGGATGGAGTTGGATGACAAAAAGAGGTGTACAGCTAGATTAATTGAATTAAATAATAGATATGGATTCTTAAAAAGGTTTATTTTGATATCAAATTTCATTTACTTGTTTATGTTTTGCAAAGATGATTAAAAGAATGGGATACTTTTCATCGCAAGTATATATATTTTGATTTTTGTAAATGAAAAAGAGTGTTTAAAAAATAATAAAAAAGTATTAGAAATTGAAATTTTCTCTTATTTTTTTATCAACTTTCTAAATAGTTATCTAAATGTGTAAAAAAAATTAATTAAACAAATCGTTTATGAAATACCTAAGTCATTTATGAATGGTAAAAAATGTTAATTTTTTTGTTACTCTAACTTCTCGTAGTTCTAACTTATAAGATTATTTAATACTTTATTAAAAAAAAAAGAAAAAAGATAATTAGCATGCAAACATTTTAGGAGGTTGATATGGTTGAGGTAGGAACTGGGGGAGATAATATCAATAATACTCAATAGTTGTTGGCACATAACAGAGGTATAGCGTATAAGAGTGTGTGGCGTGTTGTTTTTATACATGG
This sequence comes from Stylosanthes scabra, assembly GCA_036250425.1. Classification (NCBI taxonomy): domain Eukaryota; kingdom Viridiplantae; phylum Streptophyta; class Magnoliopsida; order Fabales; family Fabaceae; genus Stylosanthes; species Stylosanthes scabra. Next base: position 48,664 of record JASCZI010211613.1, on the reverse strand, counting down.
TTTGAGTTCAGAATTATTCGGAGGTGCTGCCTTTTCGGTGGGTGCTCTGCTTTAGCTCTGCTTTTAAAGCATGATTGTGTATTTGTGTGTCTGTGAGGTGCTCTTTGGCTTTGTATCATCCTCTCTTCACTACCCTCCATTATTTGCCTGCCTGCCATCTAGTCATCTAGATTCTAAGCCTCCGCCAAATCTATTTATTATGTGCAATGAATTTTGTGAAATCATAAATGAAACATATTAAAGAGGTGAAAAATATAAAGTCTGTATACAGAACATCTGTATATATAAAAAATCCTATTTAACATATGTTTGTGAAATCATAAGATAAGATTTTAAGAAAACAAAAGTACTATTAAAGAGGTGCCAAGGAATAAAATTGTGTTAACAGAACCAATAGCTACCGAAGAAAAAGCAATAACTAAGAAGCTAGGAATGTGAAGAAAGAGCAATAATTAAGAAGCAGTGAATAGCATTGCGGCAAAGTATACTAAAATAATCTATTGATGTTAGTATCCTAAGTCTAATTTGCACTGAATATGCTTTTTATTTCTTGAGTACTTTTATGTTTTGGTGTAATTTAGGTGATGTACTCTATCAGTTTTGGTACTTTCACCCTCCTAATGGTTTTTTTTTGTGTGTAAATAGATGAAAAAAATATATTTGTGAAATCATAAATGAAAATGAAAAATGTCACACATGTTTTAAAAATTGGACCCAATTGTTTCAACTTAATATACAGATTTTAGAAAGAGTGATGATGATTCGTTGGATGATTAATTAATCAGCTTGATTTCCTAGACCCTATTAAACATATGTTTGTCTATGGAAGATTCAAATAATATTTTTATCTTGATTGAGTTCAAACCAACTAAGTATTAATTTTTCCATTTTCCTAATACGAATTTCTTGTGTTGTGAATTAATTAACAGGTTGCAAAAACAATGGAGAGCTTAATCTATCAATCAATAGCCAAACCAAACGACCCAAGAAGGAAGGAGTTAGAAGAGATTGAGAAGCAAAAGGCACTAATAGATGAAAAGGCCAAAGCCCAGGTGAAAACCGAGCTTTATTGTGGGCTGGGCTTTTTAACCCTCCAAACCCTGGGCTTCATGAGGCTCACATTTTGGGAGCTAAGTTGGGATGTGATGGAACCCATATGTTTCTTTGTTACTTCCATGCACTTTGCCATGGCATACATGTTCTTCATTAGGACCAAAACAGAACCCACTTTCCAAGGCTTTTTCTATAGCAGATTCAAGGCCAAGCAAGAACGCCTCATGAAGGCAAACAACTTTGACATGAACAAGTACAATGAGCTATGCAAAGCATGCTACCAAGATCCAAGTGTTCATGGTGGCATCAAATCTGAACCTTCTCCCACTCCTAAGTTCCACCATGGAGATGGGGCACTTTTTGGAGCCATGCACCGTGGTTGATTAAGATTCATGTCTTAACAACTATTTTTTAAGTGTTATGGTCGAGACTAATTTAAATCATCCTTTTCTACTCACCTGAATAAATTAGTATATATATTATAATATAACATGATAAAATAGAAAACTGATATTTTGGATTTGAAGTAACATAATAATTAGACTAAAATCTCTTTAGATCAAGAAGGGCTTTTCCCTCTATTAATCCAACCTCAAAAGTCAAAACCATTACTTTTGAATTTTCTCTTTTTTGTTAGATAGATTGGAGAGTTTCATCACATGCATTACAACATTACAAATTCACCAACATTATAGACTTACAAATATAATATTTAAGGGTTCATATCCACTACTTGGCCTTCCTCAAATTTCAAACTCAAGTGCAGCAAAAGGCATAATAATTTGAGATCTTAATTATATATATTTTTATAATTAAAATTAATTAAGATCAACGGCTAAAAATACATGAACATCTCATTTATCAAGTATACCGAAAACGCTTCCAGTAATTTGTCACTTAAACTGAAACTTCATTCGAAGAAGAGTTTTTTTTTTTTTTTGGATCATAGGTTGGAACTGTTGGGAAAATTCAGGTTCAAACCAGAACCACAGCGGAAGCACCAAAATATTTTTTCACAATCTGTGCAATTAAATAGGCAACATCAAAAATACTTCAAGCAGCAGATAATTTGCAGAAATTAATAACAGAAGACACAAGAAATTTTTATTGTGGAAAAACCCCCAAAAGAGGGACAAAAAACCCACGGGACCTAGTCTAGTAAAATCTTCCACTATCAATAATAATGGGTACACAATCAGTCCTCCTAGTAGCACTACGGTATCTCAACAATCAACAAAATACATCATCACAACGGATGGAATCAACATAAACTCTCCACAAAGTGGGTATCTCAAATCAGACATAAGAGAAGGTAATAACACTAGTAAGTTATATCCTAATGACCAGTACTACACCAGGAATAACATACTGAAATCTCATAAGAAATGA